>VYXH01000541.1:291716-312049 GCA_013397275.1 Burhinus bistriatus | reverse complement strand
GGGGGGGGGGGGGGGGTGTGTTGGGTTTTCTTCTGTTTCTTTATAAGCAGAAGTTAATATAAATCTGCAGAAATACCACACTTAATCACTACAACTGCTTGAAGAGGTGCCTGCAGCGCAATGAAGACAAGTCCAGACAAAATAAGGTACACACGCTATGCAAAACCAATGTCTGCTATAAATGCTATGTGGTACAACCACCACCCAAGATGCTACTGATCCGCAGCATGATATTTAGTAAAATAATGAAGGAAAAAATTAAAAACAACAACTGGAAAGGTGAAAGTAAGAAGCCAAGGAGCGATACAAACTGGGGAGGTGTGGAGGAAAAGCACACGTTGGATGACTAGCAGGAGGAAAGCAGCGGGTGTGAGGAAGGGAACACATTTCAGTGCTTAGAAGCAGATAAACGGTTTGAAAAAAATTTAAAATAAAATCAACAAAGGCTGAGACTAAAATGAGAAACAAATTCTGCAACTTGTATGAGACAGACAGCACCACCTCCCTTAGCAGAATCCTCTCTGGCAGAAAAATACAGCCCTGTTGCAATTTAGCACACTGCGGCACCACCGAGCCTGTAATAGTTTTTCAATTGGACACATTCTCCTGTATACCCTGCCTGGGGCTGCTCGGGAGAAAATGAACAGATTTGCAGGGTTAATATTGTAGTTAGGCTGGGACCTCATTCAGCATAGCTGCAATAGCACCGGCTGCATGAAATGGTAGAAGAATGTGTAGTATAAACATCACTGCCAGGATGGGAGATGGGTCAAAGGACTGTGGGCATTCTACAAGGCAAAAAAAACCCACCCCAACCTAAAAACCATAAGAAAAGGGAACCAGTTTCCAAAATCGAAATATAACCAAGCTGCCATTTACACAGTTTACCTACTAAAACTCCCAAGAAATAAAACTACTTCCAACCTGGTATTCTGTGATTTATAATAAAACCTTTTACTATCTTATTTCACCTTCCTCTTTTTCAACATTCCCCTTTCAAGTTACCTGCATTTATTGTGCCTCAAGAAACAACACCCATCTGCTCAATGTTTAGATATTAAATACAATAATGCTAGCCTTGCTCCAGCCTTAACTCACAAAGCACATTTCCCTGGACAAAACCAGTTCACTGTTTTGGAGACCACTTTGAAATTAGGCAATGGTATTTCCACTGCAGTTGCCCCAGAGAAATTAAAGCAGAAATGGGATTTAGAGAACTAGGTGCTTAAAAACCAGTTTCTTTTACGTGGCACTACCCACTAGCGCAGCCACAGCATGGAAGATCACCATCCAAAGGGTACAGCATTAAGACCACCGACATTTGTTTAACAGATCAAAGTTAAATAATTGCATTAGTTAAATCACTGTATTTGTTCAGCTATGGACAGGATAACACGGGGGCAAACAGGAGGAAAGAAGGGAGTCATAGAAACTAAACTCAATGGGATCCAGCAAGCTATCTAGAAGAGCTGATAACAAAAAGCTCTTTGGAATCCTTCCTTGGAGTGCTTGGTGTCAGGCAGGTGAGACCTGCACCCAGGAAGGGTTTATAGCTCAGCCATGGCTTATTCCCACATGGGGCATCACAGAGGTTGTCATCTGCCTCAGGAACCAAACCAACTTTATGCACAAGTGGGACACAAAACACAGCTAGAGCCTGCACTGGATGGGCAGCAAGCTTCCTGATCTGTCAACAGTCCGTTTTTCACTTTGTACCTTTTCTTCTCAATTGTTTGAGTATCCACCCTACAAAAACCCCCAGGATTTACAATGCTTCCTCTGGACCAAAATACTTGAAATACCCTGTAAAACATTTATCATTATTAGTACTCAAAGATTCTGGCCCCCCCAACAACTTTTTAAAATAATGAGTTCTGATTTCAAATCAGAATGAATTTATTACTGAAACTGTGTACTCAAAAGTGCTAAAATCTACATGCTAGTCAGGTTAAAGACATTTAGGTCTTATAAAACATTTCAGTTTTGGTTCAGCACACAAAAAATCACTGTTCTACTAGAGCAGTTTGGCGCTCCAACTGTAAACAGTTTGGGGCTTCTCCACTTTCTTGCTGATATTTGAAAGAGTCTTTCAACAAGCAGTTGGTATGCCCAGGTCTTCTGAGTATATCTGAATGTGCTTCTCATTTTCTGCCCTAGGCAAGCCTTCCTGTAGGCTCAACAGAACCAAAAGCAGCCGTGCCTGAACTCCTCCTCCCTGAGATTTACAAAAAGCCTTTGGATTTAGAAGTCTTTCTACCAAAGGGGATAGAAGATCACGGAGGAGAGCTTTCAGATCTCTTCTCCTCTCTACCTTTTTCTTCTATACCACCTTCTCCCCAACTCCATTCAAGAATATTGTTAAAGAATAAGCCTTTACATCTGGGTTGAAACAACACAGTAGCTGTAGGGCTGAGATGTGCACCCATGCAACTGGTCTACCAAAGAACAACATAGGAACTATGTCAATCTGGTAGCAAGCAGAAGAAATAAGAGATATCTGAAGAACATCAGTTACTACAACATGTTGCTAAGTGTACAAAAATCAGAGACAGGAGGCTTCCTCCTCCCCTTAAAATATTTGCTCATGTTAGACTACTATGATTAGCAGTGGTTTCAGAAGTGTTATTTACACTCTGCAGTCTTGAGTGGAGTCATTCCAGTTCCCTTCTTAAGCCAGAAACCTGGACAAAAACTATACCACTACAAGACAACCCAAGCTCACGTACTGGAGGACCAACATTCAAGTACAAAACATCTACATGACTCACAGGACTGTGGGGATCATTTTAGGTTGCAGGTCAAGGCATTGCTGGCTAGAGTTATCACAGCCAACATATTCCCTGTGAGCCAGCCCAGCTGAAGCAGGAGTGTATATACACTACCCAATATACTGTAGTTCTAGCCTTCGTATCAAGCTCTAAAATTATCGGATGTTCCCTGTTACAGCCCAAGCAATTATCACTCCTGAGAAACCCAAAGTTACATATTTCAAACTCTCTTGGATTTTTTGGGGGGACGCGAGGTCAAGTTTGTCTTATCTAGCCTAGACATTAGAAAAAATAATCATGCAGTAGTTTATTCTAAAGCATCAAATCTGTCTGTATCCATTATCTTTTTTTCACAACAGCAAGCCACGAGAGAGATCTTTCTCCTCACAAAAGCCTGGTGCCCAGGAACAGCTGGCAACAGCAGTCAGCACACCCACATCAGCCACCTCCGGCAGAAAAGTCTCCTCTGAACACATGCACTGCAAGAAGAATGAACTCACAGTGAACAAACTCTGGAAGCTGGAGACACAAATCCCTTTTCCTTCAGTACAACGCAGAAATCACTCAAGTGTCATAGACAGCTATGCACCTGACTCCGAAATAAACAGCAGGCTGATGCTTGGGGGTGCTTGTGGGATGTGGGAAAGCCCAGTTCGAGTCCCTCATCCTAACCAGGAACATTAGCGCTACTCTCAGATTTGGCTCCTGCACAAGTGTCCCTATTTTGAGGATGTACTTTTTCAAAACAAACATTTCATTAAAGATTAAAAAAAATCATGATTGTGTCTCACCACAATGCTTACACAAGTACCCCCCACTTTTTTTCAATTCAGCAAAAACAGTCGCCACAACAAAGAGGTTGGAGGAAGCATTTATTCAACATAAACAATATCAGTACAGTACAAACAGCACTTCTGGAAGATGTAGCAAGCAGAGATACAGAGCAACATGTCCAGGAAGCCCGTGTGCTCCTCTTGCTGGAAGGGGAAAGCCCCACCCTGGGCAACTCTGTGGGCTGTCAACGTCCTCACACCGAATTCTCTGGTTATGGCCATGGTATGGTGCATCCACAGATCACACTGGGTTGTACTGACCCCTCAGACAGAGCCCTGCTAGTTGGTCAAAGATGACCACGTTCACAGCACGGAGCGTGCAAGCTGCATTTCGGTCTCTTAAGATGTGTATGCCATTGCGGTGCCTTCTCTTCACCTTCACTCTGAAGAACCCATAAGCACAAAGAAGCTGCCCAGATCTTTGGCAAAAAGTCTTTACGCGTGAGCACATTCTGTTTCTTCACCCTGACACTGATGGCCAGTAGCTCTCCTAGGAGACAGTTGGGCTGTACTGGTGCCATTGGGTCTGCAAAACAAAGAAATAGTGCATTGTTTTCCTCAACGAAAATATGCCAATTGCACTGTCATGTTTTGCCTTTCATCAGTATAATCCAAGTGCTCTTTCCCTTACAGCTGCGAGCTTTAGGATTGCTGACTCTGAACATTACAAATTATGTTTATAAAGCAAAACTCCAAACCAATTGTGTTTGAGTGCTGTGTGAGAAACAGGCCCAAAACACTATCAGCTGCAATTTAGTGCCATGGTAAGCAGAGATACCAGGTCCTCTGAGACTCAGCAGTAGTACCAGAATTATTATTTTAGACCTCTGGAAGAAAAGTCTCATTTTAAATCCTGAAGGTCTGTCAACATGTGACAGAAGGTCAAATTATCCTATACAAGACAGTCAAATACAATGGAGAGCTTGAGAAGTTAGGAAGGTTTTCTTGAGATGATGAAGCACCTAAGCGCAGCAGAAGACCTACTGCTATACCAAGCAGCTCCCACCACCAGTGCCATTTTTGCAGCACTAAGTATTATTTGCAGAAATACATGCAGCAATGCATTTTAGAAAGGTGGATGCCACAGGGCTGCCTGAGAGAGGGGACAGAGATATCCAGAAAGGTCCATCATAGCCAGGTATAGGCCACCATGAAACAAAGCCTTGACTAAAACCGTTTCCCGGAGATGCCAGGACCAATTTTCAAACTGCGTTAGGTTGTCTTCTGTATCCTGCAATCCCAAATACACATCAAGCCTACAAAGGTTATGATGGACCTCTTGTCACACCAGAGTGGCTATAGCAGTGATGACTGGAGCACTTACCTGACAGGACAATTTTAACGGCTACATCCTCTTTGTCCCAGAGGCACTGGCCCCAGGGGGGAGCACTGATCTGGCCCCTCAAGACGAGGGTCCCTTGCTCCACATCCTGCACTCTGGCAGCTCACAGCCTCCTCTGCCTTGAGATGCCGGCGCTGCTGAGCACGTACACCCGCTCAGTGCTGCAAGTGCTGGAGAGATTGTGGTTGCACTTCCTTGGCAAAACGAGCCTTGCTGGGATTTCATCAGAGCTGATCAGGACCTAGAATAAATGCCACAGGTGCAGAGAACCAAATGCAAGTCAAGGGGCTGAGGGAAGCGAGGTATTTGTGCTGGATGGAGAGAGCTGCCTACCTGGAGAAGCAGGACAGTTAAAAATGCCCTTGCACAAGAGCGTGAAGACACTTTGAGAATCCCAGCACCCAGTAACTGAGTCTGCAGCACACAACTAGCATCAGCAGAACAGCTCTAAACACCCCTTCATCAGAAAATGGCCACTGAGAGTTTAAGAAGAATCTCTAACTGGAGAAAAAAGATTTAGGGATAAGGGCAGGTGTCAAATAAGGACCTGCGCTTATCCAGTATGGCAGTAAAGGCGAGGCCAAAATCTGGAAAAGGTCAAGTTTACAGAGACAGGATGTATCTTCTCAAGTGCTCATAAACTTCTCTGAAGATTCCCCTAAGCCTTGAAACTGCAGACAAAAGTTTAATACCTCCCTCAAGATATTCTATACATTTGTACTCTTTATGGAAGATTAACTCAGCCCCTTGCTTGTTTGGGTAAGCAGTGCTGAGGTCAGCCCAAATGTTTTCATTTGCTACATTCAGACCCTGCAAGTAAAGCTCTGTTCTTCTGCACTGCCTACCCGTTTCTTGCTGTGCACACCCTCTACGCTTTGGTCAAGCAAGTGGTAAACGTGGCTGACACAGGACTTGACTTAAGCCCATAATGCAAGCAGGATCTTTGACATATATCCAACCCACTGCAAAAATCCACATATAGCTTGGGGGTCCAGCCTAGATTCACTACCCCCAAACACACACACTTCCACTAGCCACTTGGGCTTTCATAATGGAAGTAGATGACTTCTACAGTCTTCTGACATGCTGCTGATTCAATTCTCACTCAGTAAAAGCGGCCGTTTAATTTACAAGCAAAACCGGATTTGAAAGCTGCTCTCAATTACTGCACAGCACACCACTGCCCACCCAACACTGTATAATCACAGGGTGTTTACCCCAGGATGCCGCAGGCAAAAATGTCCCCCAACCATGCTGCAAGATGCACTGTTTAGACGCAAGAAGACATCAGACCAAAGGTCAACAGACCTTCTGTGCTGCTTCTAATGGTGTCCTATGATAGGGGTGGACTGGATACCTGGCATTCACTTGCTTCACCAGGAGCTTGCCAGTTCAGAACAGACTTCTCCTCAAACTAGCAATAAAATTGATTTAGGAGTGACCCAAAGGAAGTGTAATTCCCCAGCCTGAGCCTTCGCTAACTAGACATGCCCAGCTTAAAATATTTCACGAGGTGCAGAGTGAGGCACCTCAGTGACCTTCACTCAGCCTCCTTTATTCTCACAGGTGAAAGGGAGGTCCTGCCAGATACTGCAGAAAATATTACAAGGTAGTAAGTAGCAACAGATCCCTCAGTCTCAGCGGAGAAAGGCTGCAATCATCATAGGCACTTTTTAAAAAAAAAACAAACAAACAAAAAAAAAACCAAAATGCTATTAAAAAGATGAACAGTCCCTGGGAAAGAGGCTGCCAGTTCTGAAGAGCCTTTAGCAGCCTGGCAGCCCTGCCCACAACACTACAGCAAAGACAGAAGTCTTTGCTTCTGCTGCCCTGAGGACAGTTTCATTTACTTTCCTTTAAACCTGGAAAATAGGTCGCTTTTCTTCTCTTACCTCTATCAAACCTCAGGTAACAGAGACAACGTAAATTTACCTGTACCTCACAGGAAAGCAAGCAAGCAAAGGGAATTTCACCTTTCAGCAAAAGACAGAGATGACAGACCAGTTCTCCTCTGTACAAGGCTTCATTCATTCTGGTGAGCAGCAGCATCGATCCAAACACCATGGACCACTTCATCGCTGCTGCAGGAGGTGTGTCCTGCCAGCACCTTTGCAGATAACATACCTTATGTACTCTGGGGCTCCATCCGGAGTCCATACCTCCTCCCTGAACGAAAGAGCCACTCAGGCAGCTCTCCCCAGTTGCTGGGAACAGCCCAGCATAGAGCAGCCAACAGGTCCTGCTGCCTCCATGAAGGATGGATGATCTCCCAGCTCATCTCCTGCACCGGTGAAGACAGGTGTGCAACAGCCACCTCCACCCTGTGCACATGGGGTTCGGGCCAGGAACAGACATGAGAAGGGGCAGAGGAGCCCTGAACACTGGAATCCATCTTCTAACTGTTGCCAGGTGGAAGCCTCGTAGGTTGAGATACATTAATAATGTAATTTTTTGTCAGAATTCTCACTCAAGTGTTGTTGCCTTTTATCCACTTCTAGCAGACACTCTGTGTATATTTTGTAAGAGTCTTTACATAAGAAAAGGACAAGAAAACAACCAACAGTCCCTCCTGGGTTTAAAAGGAAAGGACTTCTATGTGCCAGAACCATGCTGGTACATTTGAATGCAAAGTTAAACAAGTCCTTAAAGATGGTGTCAAAATTCAAGCGGGAAAGAAACCAAGTGGTTACATTCTTCTCGGACCGAGTTTGCAATTTGTCTGATAATATTCTGGTGAGAAGCAACACCAAAACACAAGCATTGCTAAAAATCTGTCTGTTTTGTTTGCAAGTTAAGATCCTATCAGTAGTACATGAATAAAGATTAACATCTTGAATTGCAGTCATATCTGAAGATTTTAAAGACCCATAAAAATGCAGACTTTAGTGGGATAACTGGAAGATCGTCATGAACTGTCAGAATTTGAGAAATGAGTTTTTCTTCTTTAAATCTGACTCTCGAACTGAACAAAAATAAGCCTGCACTGCCTTATTTGAAGTTAATTTACACTCCAGTTTGAATAGCACCTGCCCTTGGGTATGTTCCAGAAGAACGTCTACCTTTCCACAAAGGGAGGCTAACACCCATTGTAAAACTTCCAGAGGCACATTAGATGTCTGTTCCCCCCCCAGCAATTTCACCCTTAGAAGTAGAAGGAACGCTGCCAGTTACAGCCTGTGCTGAGGAAACACGAGTTATAATTTCACCCTGGGAAAATTGCTGAACTGGGAGCTTCTGGTGTGGCATAGGTCTTGCCTTCGCAATCCAATGGTTCTTTTGATTCAGAGAGGCTTTGAAAGGGTGGTGATGAAAAACATAGCCTCTCCCTTTGAATCAGCCAGCCGCCTGCTTTCCTTTGCACTTTTTAAATTTGGTTTATTAATTTGCCTAGGAGCAGAAAGAGATAAAACTGACCCATCTAGAGAAGATGTGGTTTTGGACATATCAACAGAGTATTATCTACTTCAGACTGAACATGTAAACAACAAAACCCCCACCTTTGGACTATTGAAGAGTTTTATATCTGGAATCACCTCACCAGACTTAAGGAAAACACAAAAAAGCCTCTATTAGCTCTTCCTGCCATATGAAGAGGAAAAGGAAAAGGACAAATTATAAGGATCCAATAAAACCATGTCTTTGAAATGCTGTAACACACACAACAGCTCCAAGCACTCTCCAGATGTTTCTTGCAGCAACCAATAATAAAATATTCTCAGACAAAATCGTAATTTTGAAGACATTGCGTCCACTTAGTAATTACGAGACTAGACAATAAAACAGATAGGTAACTTCATCTATAACCTAACTGCAGAAAAAAGGCACGAAAGGGCTTTAAAGCCATACATTCATAATTATCTAATTTACGATGAAGACGTAAACAGAATTGCAATTTGACAGTTGCAGTTCTGGCTGGCAGAGAATTAGAAATACGCTGTGAAATTCTAATCTTAAATTATACATCCCTCGCTCCAGTATCGATGCAACACAAGAGGCAAAAAGGACCACCTTTCAGAAGCTCTGTGTCATTGCTGGGTTTTTCTCCTCTCTCCCGTCCACCTCCCCTCCCAGCAGGTCTCTGAAGCTGAACTTAGCAAAGCAATGACCCTGTCTCTCAAAAATGATAATCTACTGAAACCCCACCAGAGGGAGAGAGACTGCCAAGAGGGAGGACAGTGCGAGGAAAGGATAAAAGCTGAACTTACTGAAATGACAGGCTTTTGTGGAAGTCCTTGTTAAGACAGACTGCAAGAGGAAGCATTTACCCAGCTCTACCACAATCCCATGCATTTTCAGGGCTGGCTGGGACCTTTTCCTCTCCTCCTGTAACTCCCATTAAAATTATCAGCCTACAGATTTCATAACAAGCAGGAGAATGAGAAAGTCCGAACACTATCACGAGAGAAATCGTATTATCATTAGCTATTTCAAAATGCACATGGGTTACTCAACACCTCAGGACAGGCAGCACACCACACAGCTGCTCCCAGCGTGGGGACAGGAAACAGCCTCCTGCTAAAAACACGTGTACGAGGTGACATGCAATGATGGAGGCCTCCCCGGGGCTCCCAAAATGGGCTATGCACGTGGCGCATGGGACCTGAACCGAAAACCATCAGCGACCCAGATACTTCCCTACCCCCGCCCCATACTAAAATCGGACCATCTTTGGATTTTAAATCCCTTGGAGGAGTAGGTATGCTTTTTGATGGCTGGTAGGAAGGGGCTGAAGTCATGAATTAAGCTAAAGACAGCTGTGGTTAAATCCAAAAGGCTCCTTCAATGCAGTAGCACATGAAGGTTTTTAGATCGTTTTACCTCTTTTCTGGTGCTTGAGGTTTTCTTAGATGCTGGGAAAATATTTAGGGACAAAGGGAGTAAAGGAATGGTAGGCATATGACTACGGGGTCAAGTGGCAATTTTTTTGGCTAGTACCAAGGGCAGGATTTGAGGAAAGAAGGACACAGGAGTCTGGTCTGGAAGGCAAGAAGAGAGCTTGGCAAGGCGACAACCATATGGCATATGAACAAAGCATATTTTAGACTTGGTTCATTTGATTCCATTATGTGTAAAAGATACTTTAGGATCCAAGACTAAGAAATTTTGATTATTATTGTTTTCAGACCTGTAGGGATTTCTCCAAGTAGTCATTGTAGCTCGTATGATAAAACCATCCATTTGGCAGCTAATATTAGCCCACAAGGGTAGATTAACCCCGAATCTATATAACCATGTGCTGTATGCTAACAGAAGCCATCACTGCCACTGGCAACCTCATGAAGCAACAATCCACTATCCAGGCATAGACAGAATGACCTCTGCTAACTAGCTCAGAAACTCTTAGTTTTATGTTAAAATGCTTTTACTTGACCTGACACCACAACAGACCGTGCACATAACCTTAGAATAGTGGATGAAATCTTATACAATACTCATTTCTTCGGATGGTACGGCTTGCTTCTAAGTCTGCCTTGGTGCTTCTCTGGTCAATCCTAACACGCAAAGCACCAGTTCTTGGACAACAAAAGGACCTGAAAATGTTTATGGAAGCATAAAAGACTATGCCTGTCAATCAACGAGAAATGCCTATCACACTTTCTCTAGCTATTGGCTTGTATTGCCTCCAACGTGCAACACATTTCAATAAAATTGAAAAGCAAGAAATAAAGACAGGTTAACATAAACTGATAGTACATATAGCTGTATTAAGACGCAGAAGCCAAGAACCAGAGAAGAATGACATCATTATATGATTCTGAGGGGCAGCTCCAAATTAAAACGGCAACAGGCAGCTTCACCGAGAAAATGAAAGCTAAACAAAAAGAAGAGTTATTTTATTTTTAAAATATATAGAAGTTAAGTAGGACAACCCAGGACACACACTATCACTTGCCACAGCTGGACCAGCCACCATGGGGTAAGCACTTAGGTATAAAATTTCTCTTTTGGTAGACTGTTCTGTAGCGAGGCTCTTGGAGAAGTTGGCCCTTGCCAAGAAGCTCAGCTCTGCTAATTTAACTACTGATGAGGCAGTAAGCTTTATGTGAAATTATCCTCATTCAAAATAATACTTGAAGAAATCTTTTGTTGGGATGCGGGGGGGGGGAAGACTTCATCTAACTAAAGCTAGAGAAAACAAACCCACTGAACACCTTGAGTGGTAATAACCAATAAGACCATGCCAATAAAGGGAAACATCCTCTATAGGTCCAAACTGACAACTCTGAAGTACACCTAGCTTCCGCAATAGAGGAAAAAAAAAAAAAAAAAACACCAAACTTTAAAAGGATCAACACTATAAGAACTGGAAGTATCTTAAAAAAAAAAAAAACCCAACACTTTAAAAGAGCAGTTTGAGCATCAAAAGTAGGACA
This sequence comes from Burhinus bistriatus, assembly GCA_013397275.1. NCBI lineage: Eukaryota > Metazoa > Chordata > Aves > Charadriiformes > Burhinidae > Burhinus > Burhinus bistriatus. The sequence continues at coordinate 300,732 of VYXH01000541.1, read as the reverse complement.
AGGTGTCAGGTAGAGACAATCACCAACTATGATGAAACAATTTTAAAAATCACGTGCAAAAACCCTATGACATTCCAATAGAGACTTGAAAAGTGGAAGAAACCATGACAAGAGGGGGACTTGACAGGTAAAGGAGCACATAAAGGGACAGTCGCACACAGTGACACATCCAGAGTCTTTAAAAGACCAATTCCAGATAAAGTCTGGGAGATAATGTCTGCAAAGGATTTTATCTGGAACCAGGGAAGTTTGAAGGAAACATCAGCAAGGCCTTAGAGCTTGCGTCTTAACTGATGCTCGTCTCCTGCCAATTTATTCGAGGCTTGTCTCCTGCCCAGAGGAGCAGTGCAGGAAACCATCAGCTCCCTCCCCAGCATGGAAGGGGAGGAAAGCAGAGAGGCTGAAGCACCGCTGTTCCTGCAAGAAGCAAGGAAAGGAGGCAACAGAGACACAAATCATGTGTTGGGAGTGGGAAACTGAAGCATCCCCCGTTGGAACAAAGCCCTGCAAGAAAAGGGCAGGCAGAAGAAGGAGGCATTTAATCAGTAAGACTGTGGAGAAGGGTGGTGAAATAAAAAAAAAAAAAACACCAAAACCCCAAAAACATTTGACAGGCTTTGGTCTCCCCTCTGGAAGAAGTACTCGAAAAGCTTGCCTTCAGGAACAGATAAATTGTAATGTCAGAAAGAAAAGAGCATTTGAAACAAACAGGAAAGCTCTTAGGTGTCTTGTGGTGATCATCTAGTAGAGGGTAGTGGAAATTAACTTCAACAACAATTCCTAAATTATGGATTTGTCTCATGGCAGCCATTTTCCATCCCATTACAGACACACTCGGACTGACCATTTGATTTCTGCTGAACACCATCCTGGAGTTGAAGAACTGAAAGGGATTAGTTTGGGGAGAGATTTTTCTGGGACGGGAGGATAGAGTGGAAGGATGCATGGTGAGACTGTTTTGTTTTTCAGCAGAAACACTAAACCTCAGGATTTCTACCTGCACTGCCCTGCACAGCAAACAGAGCTTCAATCCAGAAGACAACAACGGGTGAGAGTATGTGCGCGCCTTATTCCACATATTTGACAAGCAGTGTGGAATGAGGTGTGGCGAGTGGAATTCGTAGCTCCAGCCCTGGCCGGGAACAGTGGCTGGATGCCAACCACACCATAAAGGTCCCATCATCTAAACTTCAAGTAAGGTCCTGAAGATCCTGACATTTTCTCACATATTGAGGTGTGCCACAATTATATTGCAGTCACAGGGTTTGACAGCCACAGGAGTCTTACCTGCCACACACTTGCTTTAGCAAAATCTCTTAACCCATCCCACAGTGATGAGCCTTACGAAGTGCTCAGCACCGAGTAGCTTCTCCAAGAATAATACACTCCTGCCAACATCAACTTCACTTGACCACAAGCAGGTCTGGAAGTTTCTAGGGGGCTGAAGCCATGGAAACTGGTAGAAGGCATCTAGCAATAAGGACGGTGGTTCACCTAGTGGGGGCAAAACAAAGCAAACCAGGAGATTCATCCCTGGGACTGTGAAACCCAGAAGAAATCTGAACACATGGCTGAGCTTAAGCAGTAGCATTTACATTAGAAATGGCTTTAAACACAAAAAAGCGAACTGAAGACAACCAGATAAACTCTAATACTCACATGCAAATTAAAATCGATGATGACAATTGATTTTTATAAAGAGTCTAATGATACGGTACAAACCAACTCCTCCCATCTGAAGCCTGGCACCATTTGGTATCTTTAATTCAGAAAATCCCCAAGTGGCTTTTTATTTCCTCTCCTTCTTCTGGCTCTTTTGCCATGCGGATGCTTGTTTGCATTACATCTATTTTGAGCTAAATTAAATAGGAGAAGCAGAGTTTTGATTCAGTAGTAGCAATAAATGGGGTTAGCCTGGCATTGATCTGTGTAAAGGGGCCAAAGCTAGGACTGCCAGAAGCAAAATGTGGTCAGTGAACTCTACAGCACCAAGAGTGACCCTGCAGCTGAATTCCGAGCCCTGATTACAACAGAAAGAGACTTGCTTTCCTGAACAAAGAGTATTTCAGGCAGCAGATTAACAAGAGAAAGTCTACTTGCAACGGCAGACTAAGGAAACAGACCAAAAACAAGAACCACAGCACACTTCAGAGGATTTTAGAAAGCTTCTGAAGAGTGCAAAACAAATGCCTTTCTTGTTTTATGTTTCTTGTAAGCCAACATTAGGTCCAAATGCTGAAGAAACAGTATTTTTCTTTTGCACCTCAGATAAATAGCTTCAGTAAGTGTCCAGCAGGAAAGATGAGCCAAAACCACGTTAAGGACAGCACGCTGAAGAGGTTACCTTGTAGACTAAGAACATTTGTCTTACAGCCCTACAGAAAGGGAAATCATGCTTACTGTAAGAGGAAAGGCCCCTTTTATAAATTATGCTTAAAATTCAGCCAGCAAATTTATACAGAAGGAGAATTTCACAATTCTTAGGAAACACGGATCAAATTCGCTTGCTCTCTGGGTGTTTGTGCTGTTGCGCAATGCAAAACAGCGAGAGCACAGCAGTAAATCTAGCCTCATGACTATCGAGCTTAATCGCAGTGTATCTACGATGGAGAACAAAATGCCTCTTATTCCCGGCCGCACCGTGATCCCACCGGATCGCAGGCCAAGCAGGGTCGGTTCAGGCTAGCATTTGGCTAGAGTCCGGCAGCGCGCTGGAATTGGCCGCTCCAAGGCTGAAGCGAGCTCACACCTCGCTCCCAGCGAGGCCGCTCCACACAGTCGGAGCGCACAAGGTGTTGGGTGCTTGCAGACATCTCTATCAGCACCTACCACCACTGCTCCCCACCACTTTGGCAGGTCCGCTGGCTATTCACAAGTCCTACGCGCAGCAAGAAGCTGTCGAGAAGCGCAGCCCTGCCAAGCGATCCCAGGCTGCTGAGCAGCACTGTGTCCTACCCTTGGTTTTTAATGTGGGACATTTGGGTGGCATCGGGTTGTGTGTCCAGAGCTCACCCTTGCTGGGAGCCCTGATGCAGCCCTGCTCTTCATGCTGGCTTCACCAGGAGCAGTGGGGACCTCAGCCCCCCGCAGCAGGGAGAGAAAAAAAAGCAGAGAATCACTCATTGTCACTACTTTGACTTTTAACCTATTTCTTTTCCATATTTTACAACAAATACTCATTAACACGAGTGTTTCCTTAAAAACAAGGATCACAAAATACTGAGCCATGTCAAATCCTTAGGAACGAGCCATTAAAGGTCTTCAGCCCATTTTTCCCCCCGAAGTCCCATAATGGATTTTTTGCTTGCTGCTTCAACCAAGTAGCAAGGGGCAAGGAGAGGGCCCACAGAAGAAAGGGAGGGCAATTTAAAGAGTCACTCAGTGGACTGACAGGCTGTGAAAAGTTAAGTCAGAAGTCTGCAAGACAGCATTCTGGTTTTTTAATGCTACTCATTTGACTTGCCACTCTTATTACGGGTTGATTGCACCCTTCACTAGAGTTTTGCGGTGGCTGCAATGTCAGAGCATGGGACGTGGTTGTCACAACTGGGAACTTGCTGACTGATTTATGGGAACTTACAAACCCACAAAACCAAAAGATATTTGTTATTCACTTACATTCAGAATGTTCCTTTCACCTCTCATTGAAAAATTCTTGGACAAGTGAAAGTTTATTCCTTGTTCAAAATTCAGTTTCCCTTCTGTAGAAGGGAGCCTAAGCATAATATACATTTGCTATGGAAATCACCGCACAATATTCCCCCTGAACAACTCGAGATCGATATACCTACAACGGTAACAGCATCCCGAAATTAAGTTGTCATTTTAACAGTTTAGCGGGCATTGAGACATCTCACATAGATCAGTTCATTATTAAAAGTGGCAATTATTGTAAATTACACTCTTCACAAGAACAGCCTAAATGTTAAATACGTTATGATACTGGCCTGACCATTCTTTTTAATGAGGATAGCTTAGGGCTCAGACTCACCATCACGCAGCAAACAGCTGTGCAATTTAGGACTGCTCTTTTTTTAACCACTCCTCTCCCCAAGGCTACCACCCCCGTAGCAGAGCTGGCAAAACACACCGTATGCCCATGCCTCCCGTGTTCCAGTTCACAGACTGAACACGGCAACTCGAATTGCTGGTGACGACGACAGCACCCAAAAACCCAATAATCCCTTGACCGAGGTTTGCTGTAGCTGCTGAAGCACAGGCACACAGTACCTTTTGCTGACTCTGCAAGGGAGCAAAAGCCTTCCGCAAAGGAGGAGGGCAGCCCAGGGCAGTAACATCAAGCTAAGATTTGCCAGGGCTTGTCCCGCAAGAGGATGAAGTCTTGCATTTTAACCATTTTTGGCACATTCCGCATTCGGTATTTTCAGGAGCTTTCTAGGATGTTTATGAAACAACTGCAAGGTAGGCAACTAAATTGATGGCGGCACAAAGAATGCCTTCCCACATTCCTCTCCCATGCTCTACCGTCGAAATAAATGAAGATGTAGTTTATGTTTCTGTAATTACTGTTTGTTAAAAGGAGAACAGGTTGCTAAGTTATGGTAAGGAGTCCGTGAGCCTGTACCCTGCTTTGAATACCACAGCAATGTAGATTTCACCGAATAAAAAGACCTGTCAAAACATTACTGAGAAGCAGTCCACGCTCTGATATCATCCAGCATAAAACAATCTACCTTTAAATTTCTTGATCTGCCTAAACTTCTAAACAATCTACCTTTAAATGTTAATCAAGCCAATCAACTGGAAATTGTTCTTATGAGAGCTATTTTAACATAGGTGACATTCAGAACACTGGCAAGTTTCAGTCATTTAATATTAAAACCCGAAAGGGTAATATTACACATTTAGTTTATGACATTTTTGTACCATACATCATTTGCTGTTTGCCTTTAATCCTGCTTTTCCCCCATTAAATGCTTACAGTATTTATACAGCCTTGTAAAACTCCAGTACAAACGAATAAGCAACAAGAACTTTTCCCCATACATTACTTACTAACTTAATTATGTAATGTAATGTGAAAGGTTTATGTACACCAGCTGGATCTCATTACAGCTAAGTTTCTGTCTTTTTAAAGTGTACTTTATCTGGAATATGGAAGTCACCAAGAATTTCACTTGAAAATACGCTGAGCTGGCATACGTACAAGTTTATACGGCAGGACACTAACTCAATAAATAGGTTCACAACAAGTCAAGCTTGTGGACGCTTATTTCTGAAGTTTAAAAAGTATCAGCTAAATTTAAATATTTGAAGCCAAGTATGGATTATGAACTGACTGACAGCCTATTTTAGTCTTCCCCTTCTAAGTATCACAGTAACCAGAGAGATGCTACTCCCTGTACAGTAAGAAAACTAGCAAGAAAAGCAAGAAAGGAAAAGTTCCAAGAGACCACTGGTATCACCTCCCCACCGATCAGTGCGAAGGCTCAGAGGTGCACCAGCTCTATGTGCTGATTAAGATGCATCTAAAAAGCAGGAGTTTCAGAGCTGTGAAGAATTCAATAGTAAGACCTTCAAAGAGGTTATTGAATACCCAGCTGAAACAAAGCAAACTTGTCGCACACTTTGGTATCACCAATTGAGAGATTCCTGCTCAATCGTGAGGCAAGAATTGTGGTTTAATAAATGCAGAGAACAAAACCAAGCATAAAAAAAAAATAATGTGCAGTGATTTTATTTTTGTTGTATATTTGACTGTAATTACTGTCTTAAGTACTTTAATTGCCTGGCATCTCCTCAAGTGCCTTGCCTGTGGGGAGGGGAGGCAGGGCAGTTTATAGTTTGTTATTAATGAATAAAGTACAAACAAGTTTACCTGGTCTGTAATCAACATTCTCATCAAAACAGTTTGAGATGAAAGTGCAAAGGGGTCTATTCATCCCACAGACCCAACGTGATTGTGTTAATATCTGCTTTTTAACGATTAATGTCCTTCTGCCATGTCACTTACGCCTCAGGGGGGGACCTGGCAAACATCTTTATATGACCCACATGAGAAGCATCACCTACTCCCACACACCTATTCTCTTCTACAGACATCTTGGCCACTGCTCTGGGGATGGGGTACAGGGACAGACACCCCTCAGGTCTGCCCCCATATGACCTTTCTTGCATGCATTCTAGGTGAGAAAAGGGGGTGTGTGCACCAAGGGGAAGTATGTTTTGCTTTTTGCAAGTGAATCTGTAGGGTCATTTACAATTGCTCTGGAATGACACGCATCCAGCCCCTCTCAGCTGGAAATAATTTTTGCCTGGAGTGGAAATGGAGTGGAGGGAAACAAGAATGAGTGACAAAAAGAAGCCCATGCAGGATAAAACAAAATATACTTGCCTGCTCCATTAAGAAATGGTTAGGCACAAGAAGCTATCAGTACAAGTCAGCACAATTATATGAAGATGGCAAAGCCAGGAGGATGGAGAAACAAACGCTATTTTTCACGATTAGTGAAAAACAAAGAGAGTATGAATTTGGCCATTAGTCTTGGTTTTCCACTTAAATTGGTACAGGATTCTGCTGCTTTTAGATAACCTCGCGTCCACAGCCCAGCAGACCATCCAGACAGCAAATGCAGCATCAGCAGAGCAAGCTTTCTCACGGGGCCATCAGCCTGTCCTGATGGTCAGGAGCTCACCTCTGGGGCGAGGGCAGCTCTTCCCCCCTGCAGCACTCAGGCTGCCAATAGGAGTGACAATTAGTGTCAGTTCTGGTGGCTTCCTCCGCTGTGAGGACACTTGTCCACTCGGATCCAACTAAGACCACTAATTTTCATGTAAGTCACAAACCCCCCTCCCTGCTTTAAGAAAAGCTAATGACTTTCTGTATCTACAGATGAGGACTTTCTTCCCCCACCCTCTTTTGGGCTAGGATGCTGGTGCAACCAGGTTAACATCTCTTCCCAACTTCCTCAGCCACGTAGCCTGTCTCCTCCTTATAGCCTTTAATCAGCTGGTAGACCATCTCCAACACTGCCATCTACTATGTCTTGAAACACAACTTCTTACTCTCATGGTAGCATCCCACTGGCACACAGGCCTCCAGGGAGGCTTTATGTTGCGATGGCCACTTCTCCTATGATTTTTTCCACAGTAAAACACAAAGCTTTTTTTTCCAAGTCACAACAAAACCAGCATATTCAACAGTATCTCCAAAACACAACATTACTGCTTTTACAACAGTGCTCAAAGCATCCCCCTATCATTGCCAACAGGTAGATATTGCTGATCAGATGAACGTCTCTCCTTGATAGTGACTGCATGACCATGCGCCTTCATATAGCTGCATATATAAAGCATGGAAGCAGATGCTGTAAATACTGATCTGAGGTCTTCTATTCATTAAGATGCATAGGCAGAAATTTGATAGAACAGAGATCTGAAAAGAGCCTGTTACAGAAGTTTAAAATATATTTATGAAAAAGTGGAGTACGGTATGATAGAGGCTTAACGCCTCCTCAAGAACAGGCTGCTGAAAGCTAGCATCCAGCCATTGACCACCAGAACCAATGAGAAAATCCTGACTTCTTAGTGCTTTGACCCTACAGTTGTTTACTTAGGGAAAAAAAATGTGTTTTGATCAAGCACACCACTGAAGCATTTAAGGTTCTCATATATAAGATGACTACCCAACAAAAACAACAGGCAGTAACACACAGAATAGACTAGCATACACAACTCGTATCGGAGGCAGACAGCTACTCAGTGAAATAATTCAACAATCCTAGCATTCCACTAGGAAACTGCGAGTCAGATAAACATGGGAAAAAAACAAGGTTCTCCAACTGTCTCCTCTCCTCTAGACCCCACAAGCCTCCTGCACGCCCTCCCATCACGCAGTGGAGCTGCTCTCTCTCTGTTTGGCACCCAGGTAGGACGAAGCTGTCTTTGAAAGCAGGAACCCACTGAAGTTCTTCTCAGGAATTTTATGAAGTAGCTTAAAGATTAATTGATTAGATTACTAGTTTATACAGTGCTTTAATCAAAAACATGTTTTTCCCAACTTCCTCACTGAGTTTTAATAAGATCTGAATGAGAAATCAATCCGGACACTTTAGTTTACAAGGAGTATTTCAAGTAGCTTGAGGAAACTAGTTTATTGTCTATAAGGCATAAAAATAAACACAATGCTTATAGGCCATTTTACCACAGCCCTGACAGTAGATTTCTTTTGGGATACATACCCAAAAACCAACACTTCCTCTGACACAAAACTCTATAGGAAACCACTGGATTAAGTGACACAATTTTTAAGGTTAAGGAAAAAAATCTTTAGATTTGAGTTTCCATAAGAGGCAGTAATACAATGTACTTAAGTTATACTCATATTCTTTTAACGAACTTTAAAGTTGAGAAAGACCAAGACTTCCCTCCCCCCGCCCCCCGCTTCACTTTTCTTTTATGTTTTTCTCTAGCAGTTCTGCTTTGCCATCCCTCTGGGTCTATCTTTTCCTTGATCAAATCTTGTTTCAGTGTACCTACTACCTTTGTTATTTAGTATTAGGAGAGAAGGGTTTTTTTTTTTAATCCTAATTTCTTCCTCCAATTTTAGCCTTTCTCCAAACAGAAGCGTTATTTCCCACCCCTTGACCCATTAAACTAATCCATCAGAAATATACCAGTATACAGAAATTAATCTAGTTTCCAAACTGACGTGCTGCAACAAGATAGTTAGTAAGGTTTTCTCACCCTACGTTCCCTCTCCTTGTTTTCCATTTCAACTTATTCCTGGATCTTTTTCTTCTCACAAAATTCTTAAGTTCTGCCTTCAAAATCCTGCTAGCACAGTTATTTAACCCCTGCTTTCCAACCTCCAGATAGGTTGGTAAGCTCATCTTTGCTTTCCTCTCCTCCTAAAAATCTAGTCCCTTCAGACAAAGGAGGCAACAGCTATTTCAGACCACTGCCATTACTGTTAAAGAGAATTAAAGGTTTTCAGATCAGGGCTTGTTTTGGAGCTTTTTGGTTTTATAAACAGTTTAGCAGGAATTAAAAAAAA
>VYXH01000541.1:280485-291609 GCA_013397275.1 Burhinus bistriatus | reverse complement strand
GAAAAAAAAAAAAAAAAAAAAAAAAAAAAGACGACATTTTAGTTTTTTCCTACAGTATTAGTTTAGTTTTTTGGAGGAAAGCCTGAGAAGGCCCAAGGAGCCCAGAGCTGCAGGCTGTCAGCAGCGGTGCCCAGCATCCCCACACGGTCGCTGCTCAAGGGGCAGCGTTCGTTTGTGCTGCAGCCTGAACTGATTCCCCACAAGAAGGATGGGGCCACAGAAGATTCGGCCACCCCACGCACCCAGCAAGGGACCGCTGCTGGGAAGGCTAGGGTAGCTGGGTGGTCATTGTGGCTCTGTCATTGGAAATCTCCACAGAAGAATGCCAGAAAATCACCACACCTGAGCATTTTACAGCAACTAACATCAGTAAGATCATAACCCTGTTGTTAAAAAAAAAAAGTGTCCAGTAGCATCAGTCTAGCACTTTACAGAAACAGAAATGCCGTAACAACTTTGAATATTCATCAGCTAAGTTAACAAGCACAAAAGTAGGGGGGATGTTTTGCTTTTTTAGCATAAATTTGAACATTGGCCAAGTGAAATCTAAAAAAATAAAATAATTTATCAGCTACTATATCTTTCCCTGGAAAGATATGGATTTGACTTGATGCTTTGGTATCTCTCAACAATTAAAACAACACACATAAGCTTCTGAATGTATCTACCATATGTTTTACATGACTGCAACAATTACTACCACATCATTATCCTGTACTGCAAATCTAGCCCACTATTACATTCATGACCCTGAACATATCTATTAGCAGTTTGAAAGTGAATATACCATACTGAGGAAAACTCACTGGCTAAAATTCCACTTTAGCACAGGCATGAGGAATCCTTTCCTAATGAATTACCACAGTAACCTTTTTTTTTTGTTGTTAAGTGTTGAATTATCCTCCTCTGTGCCATGGGGATGCTTTTGCCATTTACATAGTAGTATAGTGCTACTCCCATACACCAATGCATTAGCATTTCAGTTAATACTGTGTTTAGTGTTATTTGAGTCACTGTACATTCTAAACTGGATACCCATGTTGACACATTTGTACTTGCTAGTCACAATGAACCTGGCTTTTCCCTAGATTTTTTTTTTTTTGTGGCGTTCCTTACTTTTGATACTTTTCAATGCCTAGAAGCAAAAGGAACAGCTTAAATTTAAAAGTACTTTCAGTGGAAACATTTGTATCCAGGCCCTAGTTAAGAGATATCAAAAAGCCTCACAATGTTTTATTTGAAACCAGTTGGCAAATGCAGGTGCATTTCAAAATAATGCATTTAAAAATAAAATTTAAAAAAAAAAAAGGCAACTTGCAAAGACTTCTAAAGAGATAAAGCCAGAAATAAAACTGCTTTGGGAGTGTGTCAAATACCCCAAAAGGAAGGCAGAACTACAAAGTTCTTACTGGACTTTAAAGTTGCTTCTGCTTTTTAAGAATCAAACCGTAACTGTGTTACACATACTGCTTTGGAACTGGCAGCAGCTTAAGAAAGCCAATTTTGAAGCAGTTTAAGTCTGACACTGAAACCAAGTTACTCCCATTCTGCCTATTTTATTTTCAAATGGTACTTGGGCAAAAGCACCAGAGTCAAAGGCTGGGGGATTTGCATTACCATCCCTGCTAAGGAATATAACTTTTTAAAATGTTTGTGCTGGAAAGAAATCATATTTCTACCAACATCAGTCAGTCCTACAAAACTTAGTTCTTCTCCCATGGCTTCACAGCCCACAGAGCTTTGCATTATCCCTTTTGCCTCCAAGAACAGGCACTCTTCCACTCCCAAGTTGGCCAGTCACTGATTAATATGCATTTTCACAGAAAGAGAGTGGGTTTTTTGGGGTTTGTTTGTTTGGGTTTTTTTTCTTCAGAGAAACTGAGAGATAATCAGCAAGATACATAGTTCAGTATTACCAAATTAAAAGACAAGAGAAAGTGTAAAATATACTAAAAGGCTACATGGTTCTATCTGAATTGGTTACTTGCCAAAACCCACATGCTCAGAGCATTTTATTATTCCCCCCCCCTAAAAAACATTTTAAAGAATTTGAGCAGAAATGTGAACCTGGTCTAGGGAGAGCGTCCAGAAACTAGTGTTATGACAGGAAAAAGACTACATGTTTTCTAAACCCAAGATGGAAGCTAGTACTGATAAACTTGATAAAAGCCTACACAAAGCGTCATCTCCTGATCACCACAAACAGTCTGTAAAAATTTTCTAGCTAACTCCTGAGATAAGCAACTGCAGCCAATACTGCTCTCATATCTGAGATGAGGAGGAAGAGCACACAAACTCCCTTTACATGAGCACTGCTAGTCATAAAATTATTAGAAACACTGGGAAACCCTCAAAAAGGCAACCCGTTCAAGCAGGTTCCCTCTTTATCTGACATTCACACAGCGCTCGTACTACAGCTGTAGGTTTGTCTGTCACAGCATCTGTGCTCCCATTTATACTTTCCAACTTGTCAACCTAACTCTCACAGTTAGGTCCTCCTCATTTGGCATCAAAACTATGTGGGTTAATTACAGCACTTCAGACGATTCGCATACTTCTGAACAGGGCAATTTCAATGCGAGGGAAGGAATTTATCAGGTGCGTCACAGGTAACAGCCAGCCCTCGTAAGACAGGAGGAAGGAAGGAAGCAAGCTATTTAAGCCCACTTCACCTTCCTCGCTCCTCCTCTTCCCCACATTTCAGGCACAAGGAGAAAACGGTCTCAATCCACCCCAAGCAGAACTGGGGTGAGGAGGGCACCGCAAGCGGATTTCCCCTTCTCTTTCGTGCTAAACCCACATAGCCTGTGTTCCTACCCCCACGTCAGTCAGCCACACCACATGCTTCCGCTGCTTCTTCTCCAGGGGGGCTTTAAGTCAGAGGACGCTCGGTAATTAACCACTGACAATTTCCTATCGCGCCTGAGAGTTTCGGCGCTGTTCCTTCGGGTGCACTGCAGACACCTCACCCGGGAAACAAGAGCTTACACCGGCAAGGCAAGCACAGGCTTCGCAGCTGGTAACCCTGCAGCAGAGTAAGAGCTCAGGATGACTACGCTGGACCTTAATAACTCAAAGTCAAAGCATCAGACAGTGTGCTCTCCTTACTCCAGTTCAACCTCTCCCTGCCATCACTCAAGCCTGCTAGAAACGTATGGAGAAAAATCAGCAGCAGCGAAAGAAGCAGCTATATATATATCACTGCGGTGAGTAAAAGCTCAGAATTCCGCTGAAGGGTGCTGAGAAATCGCTCTTGAAATTTCTCCAGCAATCCTTAATTTTAAACATACGTAAACAGATACACATAAAAAAAGAGTTTAAAATACAGTGGTGTTTTAGGGAAGTCATTCATTTACGCATTCCATTTCTGACAGATGCAAAAGTAGTAAGAGCGCACACAGGCACCAATTTGCAGGGAAGCCCAAGCTGTGGCTCCTTCCTTAGAGCTACCAAGCACAAGAGTCCCAACTACACAGCCGCCTCTTCCTCCCACTCCCCATATCAAAAAACAGACTAAAACAAATGACAGCATCGTCACACCTGGTTCCTGTGCACTTTAAGGAGGAGAGACTGAAATGAAGCACTGTACTAGAGATAAGCCCAGCTTGGAAATCACCCCAGCACCTCCACAAGATCTTTGGGATAAAAAAAACAGAGGGAAAGCCAAAATTCATCCTCACACCTTGCCTCCCTTAAAGAGATTTCTTCCCTCCTCCTTTTGCAAGGATAAGCGCTCCAGCCTGTGTTACCTGAACAGCACCTACCAAACAAACTACCTACCCCCGTGAGCTACCCCCACTACCAAAAAAGCTACGCTCGAACCTTCTCTCCTAGTCCCACCTTGGGGAAGCTTCACCAAGGGCTTTATAGCCTGTTCCTCCCTGCACATCACATCAGCTCTGTCTTCCTGGACTCCTGTTGTTCCCTCAACGGAAAACCGTGAGAGTATTACAGGAGAAGCATTGGTCTCACACTGCTGGTGCCACTGTTTGAAGAGAAGGGATTACCCCTTGCGAAAAGCTACACGATAACACATTACCCAGGCTACGCTACCCAGTTTAAGTAGCAGAAACACTGCAAACCACATCAGCACAGTGCACCACTCAGTCCCGAGGAGGTGCTAGCTTAAGCATCTATGCACAGGACTGTGTTACATGGAGCTGATACGCCTTAACCGTACTGTGCAGGGGGGTGGGGGTGGAAATGTTGTCATACCTTGGTAAAGTGAATAGGGCTTAAAAATTTCACTCAATTTCAATTTAATTAAAAGTATCTGTCCTAGCTACAGAAGTGTACAGAAGCATACAACAGGCAACCATATCAATTAACTAAGACTGTACTGGAAATGTATATACTGCATCTGTGCACTATAACTTTGATTATTTCCCAAAATAAAAATGGCATTAAGAACACATCAAAGGCATTTGTCCTCATGAGGGATTAAGTCCTTAGCAAGTTTGAAGGTTTTCAGATCAGCTAACTAAAACTGGCTGAGTGCAAAAGCACGTGAATTTCTAAAAGCCCGGAAGAGCCATTTTTCCTTGTGGATAATCCCCAAAAAACAACCAGAACAGAATTCAGTTGTACGTCTTCCAATGTTACTTTTAGATCAAGGTATTATGAGAAGTTCCCATCCCTTCCTTACTCCCCCCTCAAATGCCTGGAAGAGCGTTCCCTGAAAACACGATTATATATTTTTACTATCACAACACTAATAAATCTCTTCTGCATCAGATAAAATGCAGTTACCAACACTTGTCCCTTGAATCCAAAATACGATAAAAAAAATTATCTTGCACGTACATATTTGGCTACATGCCCTTAACAATTTCCTTCTGAAAAGAAGGGTGCATTTATTGCTTCAGAAACAGAAAAACAAAATAATAAGAAAGAAAGGACACGGGGAAAAAGATGAACAGAAGGGCTTCCAAAGTGACTGAAAATCTACAACATCGCTAATTAGGTTCCAGCTTCTAACACAATAGAGGGTGTACCATGGTCTGTTATCAAGTTTATAGCCAAGGGCACAAGACAATACAACCCCACATTCAATTTAATTACAGCCTATGGCTTCTGCAGTAGTGGTGTGTTTCAAAGGGTTTAAGCACTCATTTATTTCTACACCATACATGAAATAAGGCAGCTCACTGTCATACAGACTCACCAATTAGACTGAACAGTTTCTGATCTCCTGCTCTCTAGAAGGAGAGCAGTGGGCAATGGGAAATCTTTTACAGGATAATCACAGAAGACTTTTTGTTAAAAAAAAAAAAAGCTCTCTGCTGCCTTTAAGTTTGTGCATTTTATCTTTGATGTGCACAGAGGAACAGTACCAACATAGTCATTTCAGATTCTATAGAATTTAAAAAAAAGTGTCAAAATACAGCAGCGCTTCAATGATGCTGTTTTTCCCTCCTAATTGTACCAAAAAGGTCATCTTCATTTGAGTTATACAAAACGGATGACCTCTTGCATTCTTACCATCACTGAAGGCCGGACCAAGCAAGTTCTCTGACTAGCTCACATGATGCAACTAAGTTAAAGCAGTCTAATTTCTTAAAAGTAAAAATATTTTGAAAATTAAAGCCGTAGTGGAAGAAATCACCATCCGAAATAGTTACAAAATACAGTACCTCCAATATATCGTACCAACGCAACTAAGAGGACCTATAGTATTGGACTTTAATCTCCACAACCACAATTCTAAATGTGTGTATCGAAACACCAGCCTCAGATCTTCTGTGAAATACTCTCCTGAGTCACATTAGATCAACTCCCTCCCCAACAGCTGATCCAAAATGGACCACCTTCAGCCTAGGAAGGAAAAACTAGTCCCCTTCATTCCTTTCAGTGCATATACAGCCCCCAAAGCTGTATACGAGATCACTCAACCTAATCTCTATTCTGCTTTTCTTGCACTCACATGCCTACCAAACCTCATGTTAGTTATAAGGAACATGGCCTGGAATATCCTAGTGTCTTCAATAAAATCTCATCTGTGTTCAACAATCTTTAGAAGCATCCAGTTACAAACAACACTGACTTCCAAAGAGAGCAATAGCTAGGATTCATGTGTTTCACTATGGAAATTGGTAAGAAAGCTGTCTTTGGGGACCATGTTTGACACTCCTGCAACCCTATCCCTTGCCTCCTGAAGATTTCAGAGCAATTTTGATGACTATCAGGTATAATAGGTCCCTTCTATGGTTAATCACTTTCCATATCTGTAACTTAGTAGAAGATTAAAATCTTCCCCGTTAAAAAGAACCCACAAATAACAACAAAGAAACAGCAGCCTCTGATGTAGGTACAGTTTTTACAGCTCCTTTAATCCTCACACTTTTAAGATTTTAACCGCAGTGGTTTTTTTTTTAAAAAGGCACCAAGCAAATCCTAGATTTTCTTGCAACCTGGGCTAATCCATTAGCCAAAGAGGATGGCACTAACTAGGCAGTAGGGCAGCCAGTACTAACCCCTGAAATCAGATCTACAGAAGTACTGCCACAAGAACTAACAAGGTATTTAGCAGTCATCACTCTTAATAGCTGCTGTACTTTAAGCCTTTAAGATAGGGATATTGCCCCATCTATTATCTGTATAGAAATGAAGCCTAGCATCCTAACACTGCCATCCTAAGCATCCTTCCCTGAGGCTGTCTGATGAGTCCTCCTACCCTGCACGCTCAGAAAGCACCTAGCAATGTTGCTAGGGTACTACAAACACCTCTACAGAACAGAAGCCTTTTTTGTGGCCATTCTATGGAAATGTAGGATGTTCCCAGACCAAAGATCAAGCAGAAAGATTCTTATCCACCTCCAAAAAAACCCAAACACTATAAAGAGCTAGACTAACTTATTAGTTGCTTTGATTTGTTCCCAGTTGTGCCTGCTGCCTATTTACATTCGTCATGTGCTACTGGTTTGCCTTCTTCCGTGAAACCTGCTGTCAGAACCAGATTTCTGGTTCTGGTCAAAGTAAGCCCTTCAAAGAGAACGTAGGGCAATGAAATGATATGTGCCAGATCAAAGAAAACAAAAACCCAGCTCTGGATTTAAAGCAGGAGGAAAAATGGTTAAGGATTCCCTGGAACAGCCAAGACAAATGCACGCAGGTCATGTTTTAATGACTGAGTATTTAGTAGATATCTTAACAGCTGATGAAACTTTTCAGAAGCAGCCCAGAGAAACCCGACTGAGTTAGAGAACCAATGTAACAGCAGCATTTTCAAGTGATGCGCAACTCTCCTCACCCATGGCAGAACCCAACCTATTTTCTTAGACCTATTTTGGGGTATTACTACTACAGCAAGTTCAGCGTGTACCAGGTCTATAAATCTCAACAGCCACCACCACATTGTAGCATCAAAAGCTTAAACTTTAGCTATTGTTCATCTTTCAGTAACACACGAGATGAACAACAGCCAAATTACATCCCTCTGTCATCAACTTGAACTGAAGTACTGCTGTCAGTGGCAGGAAAATTGCTACACTTCAGAGCAAATAAGGAATGAAAAGAAAGTTGTGCCATGATGGCACAGTGCTGTATGCTTAAAATACACTCTATAAATGCTGCTCTCAAGGCTGCAACCTAAAGCAATAGTTGGATCAAGATGAACATTTAATGTATCTTTCCCTAGCTCTGGAGAAGGCTCTTACAAACCCAGCGTTGAAAAGACATCTTGGGGCTAAAACAAAAGATGGGAGCAGCTATGATAGAAAAAGCATAAAATTAACATCCTTGCTCAGATTCTTACACTTAAAGTTTGTAGTCAGTGCAAATTGAAGACATCCTATTTAGTGTCTTCGTTTAACCTTTTCCATCCCTTGCTTGATGCTATCAATGCTATAAAAAAGAGCATACATGCATGCTAAGAAACCCACTCATCACACCACTATTGATTCACCAGAGTATTGCACAAGTCTACGAGGGCAGCAGAATCTGCCCCCTGGAAGAATAATGACAAAGACGACAAATAAACCACAAACTTATGGCCTTCATGTTTTCAACGAATCAGTAATATTTGCCAACAGTGGAATTTAGCGTCACATTACTTGACGAGATGTATTCAGTAAAAAGGCCTGGAAAGTCTTTGTTTGTAATTAAGCAGTAACGATTGAGGGCCAGGGCATTTCCTGGGGATTAATGACCGGCTGGGAGAGTCGATGGCTTGAGGCAGTGCCTTGGGCCATTAACCCCGGCCAGTCATTAATTTCCCCAGGAAATGCCCTGGACCTCGATTAGCGTAACTATTATAAAAGGTAGCTAGGGAGAAAAAGTTTAGCATTAACATTCTCCCAAGAAAATCTGTTCCACGGCCAATATTTTTTCATTTTGTCACATCCGAGAAGAAGTGCCTAAGTTAAAACTGACACGAGAAGAATCGGTGATAAAAAAAAGAAAAAGATACTTTTCCTTCTCCTAAAGACTTAAATTAACGAGTTTTGTAGCAAAGGCAAGATTTAGTGACAAAAGTATCTGGGCAGCTTGTTTAGCTCATTAAATTGTGAATGGAGATGAACATTTCTATATAATTACTGAAAAAACCCCCACACTATCTAGTGGCCTTGCTGATTGCTTATTTTCTTTCTTGATACACTTAGTAAAACAGCACATGCCTGTATACTCTATCATCTATTTTAGATATTTCTCCCTTTCTCCCCATAGCCTGCCACTAATGAGAATTACAGCTCCGAACGCTTCACGTAGGAAGCGCAGCTCCGCGACAGACAGTGTAGAGCAGCTGGCTTTCCCCTCGCCTAAGCTTTGTGCAAGTGTGAAGAGATTTGTGGACCAGGGTGGAGATCCAGCTCTCCAGCCTGATGACTGAAAGTACCAAGACACCTCATTTAACAGGTTAAAGACATGCATTCTCCGTTACTGCTAACTGGATCAGAACTGCTCTGCCCGGTTCCCTCTTCCCCTACTCACGTGCGCTGCTGCTCAAAAAAAGCTATGCCTGAAGTTTCAAAATTACTTTCAAGGTCACTAAAAGCAAGGGAAAGAGGGGTTAAATACAGCAAAGAGCATTAGCTTATACCTGAAATAATGAGCTAGAACAAAAACATTATCTGCACATAATCAAGCCTCCCAGCCATTCAGCGACACCAGATATACACAGCAGGAGATCAAACTACAGTACTCCACTGAAGTGGTCAAAAATAAAAAAATAAAAAAAAAAAAAAGAAGAAAAAAAAACCAAACCCCAAAAAGCCTCCAAAGCTAGCCAGTAACTTTTGGGACCAGTTCACTATTAAATTCTGCAGACTTCAGAGACTACACATGAAAGAACTGAGTGTGCCACTTAAGGTTTTTTTGTGATACTATCTCTAAGNTCCCCTCCCCTCCCCCCCCGCCCCCATCCCCATTAGCCTTCAGGCTGGTTGATTAGCTGGCAAACTCTTTGAAAGGGTCAGTCTGTCCAGAACTGGTATTTCCACTTGGGAAACAGCTCAGGCATGTCATATACCTGTGCTCACCCAGCGCCGCGCTCTCCGGCCGGCGGCTGCCAGCCCTGTTATTACTTGACACAAGAATGTCAGAGGGGTTTTGTAATCGCGTAGGGCAGCCAGCAGAACAGTTCTTGCCTGAAACACAGTATTTTAGGGGGCACAACGTAACTGCACACGCTTTATAGATTTAGTTAGAACGATTTGCAAACTTCACGCCGATTGCGGAGGTGCAGCGAGTCGTTAACTGAAGTAATTTAGCTCTAGCGCTCAAACACCCGAAAGGAAAGTGTTTTTGGAGGGGCCGGGGAGCAGGCAGCGGCAGGGGCCGGCCCAGGGCAGAGGGGGGGTCGCAAGGCACAGCGCTAAGGCACAGCCCAACAGCGTTTCTGGCAAGAGCTCTCTACCCCAGCGAAAACACCTCTCACGAACTTGGGCTCGTTCGACAGTCAAGCTGCACCTAAACCCGCTCAGTTGAGCTCTTACTGTATATTTCACCACTATGGTAACTAACGCAACTAAAGCCAATTTGCCTTATTTAAAAAAAAATAAAAGGAAAAAAAAAAAAAGAGGATCACTGCCAGGAAACAGAGCTATTTTAAATAAACAAATACAAGATGAATGCAATTGCCATATTAACCCTCTTGTTAACTTCTGAAGTTTAAAATTACACCCTCATTACTAGTGTGTAATTGAGTATTCTCCCGGCTGTTTCCTGCATTTGAGGTTATTCAAATAGTTCATTAGCACATCAAGAACACCACACACACTAATGATACCTGACGCCCTTATCTACTATTTTGGCCCGACTTCCATAACTCGCATCTCCCACAAAAAGGGAAAGAAAAAAGGGGGAAAAGAAAGAAAAAGGAGGGAAAGAGGGAGCCTGCAGGGCTGAGCTGTCGGTGCTGCCGCCGAGGGGGAGCATGGCAGCACCCGGGCACCTCTTGAGTCTGACCCACAGGCATGCAGCAAGCAGCCACCGGACCGGTAGCAGGGGGTGAAGAAATTGGGGGGGCGAGGAAGTTGGATAACTCACGTCCGGGCTCGTTGGGTGCCTGAACAGTGAGAGTCACCCCAGGAGCCACCCCGGTGCTGGCAGTGTGCGTCGGTGCCCAGCCTTGGGGGAGATGGGGAAGAAAGGAGGGGTGCAGTTGGGGCTATGTGGGATGGGGTGTGGGGTTGCCACCTCTTTTTTTTTTTTCCTCCTCTCCTTTCTTTTTTCTTTTTCCGGTTACCTGTGTGGGGGAAACAATAGCAGGTGAAACTACTGTGGGTGAGGTGGTGCTTCTGTGCCCATTGGCTTCGGGGAGGAGGTGAGGCAGGGGGTCGTGTTTCACTGAGACCACCACCACGGCAGGCGCGGCAGTGTCCAGGGGCTCGGCAGGGCGGCGGCAGAGTCTTTTGGGGGATGCGGAGGGCCCGCAGGCATCACCGCCAGCCACAGCCCCTGCTGGGAACACCGCCTCGTAGAGTGCCCGCTTGGCTGGGGCCACTGTGGCCGCTTCCGCCTTCACCGGCGCGGCATCACTGTCTTTGGGCAGCACATAGGGGTTGGCGGCAGGTGGCCGGGGCCGGGGTCCACCGTTGAGGGCAGCAGGGGTGTAGCAGCCCCCGCCGGCGGGGTGGTGGAGGAGGTGGTGGTGGTGGTGGGGAGGGGGGTGATGGTGCGGCGGCT
>VYXH01000541.1:248835-278863 GCA_013397275.1 Burhinus bistriatus | reverse complement strand
GGGCTGTGCTCGCCCGGCAGCACGGCTCTGCCCTCGACGGGATGCTGGTGGGGCGGATCCGGTCCCCGCCTGCGGGACCTCCGCGGCGTCGCCCGCCGCCGGCCTCGCACCTTTAGTCGGGCGCCGGGATTTCGGTCGAGGAGCTCGGGAGGAGACGGACGCTCGGGGCTTTGCATCCGTGCGGCTCGGAGTCCGCCCGGGAAGAGCCGGTCGGTAGCCGAGGCGCTCGCTTGGCTTGCGGGAGCCCCGGCGATGTTGGTTGCGGAGAGGGAGAAAAAAGGACTCGGGGGCTGACTGTCGCCGCGGGTCGCCCTCTAGCTCGCTGGGGCTGCAGACTTTAGGGCAGCCGAAGGGCCACCGAACCTCCCCCCCCCTCAGTGCCACCCGGCTTCTTCCTCAGCTGACCCCTCCAGCGACGGGACAAAACCCGAGGGGACTCCCGCAACCCACGCCAGAGAGCAGGGGGGGACGGAGCCGCCGGACCCAGCGAGGCCAGGCTTTCGCTAAGGGGAACCTCCGAGCAGCCCAGGGCGAGCGGAGGCTCGGCCCTGCCCTCCGCCGGCTCCGCGGCCGGGGAGCTCCTGCCAGCCCCCCGGCTCTTCCCCGGGGAAGCCGTACCCAGCGGCGCCGCAGCCAGCCGCCTCGCTGCACGCTCCTTACCCTTCCTTCCCCGGGAAGGGCCCTTTGCCGGGCTGGGCTCGGGCAGGAGGGCACAAACCCTGCGGCGGCGCACCACGGGGGAGGGAGTCTGTCCCACCCGGGACGGGACGAGGTGGCCAGCCCCCCCCCCGGTAGCACCCGCTACACAAACCAAAATATCCCACTAAACGTCCCTAATGCCGCCTAACCGGGCGATTTCTTTTATTTGGTACGTTGAAATAAATATTCATTACGACTACTAGCTACACCTGAAATTATAGCCTTAATTGCAGAGCTGCTGGCCTAAGTTACCACATTTGCTGCTTACTCATCCGTAGGCAATTGCTCAGCGCCGGGCCCCAGCCGTGGTGGTTACCTGCCGGGGGGGGCTCGGTGCCGGAGGCGGGCAGCGCCGAGCCCCGCAGCCGCCCCCCGGGGAGGAGGCCGGCGGCTACGGACGGGGGAGCCCGGGGCAGCCCCCAGCCCTCGCCGCCTGGGCAAACGTGGGACCCCAAAGAAGGATGCGCAAATTGTTGAGCAAATGAGGCCAATTCGAAACGAATAAGCGCTCCGGGAAGAGAGCTTGCCACTCCCAGAAAATAATTGAAAAGAAACCCAGCACTGTTACATTGATGTAAGCCTGCAGTAATTACACGGAGGTCAAAGTTGTTGCATGTGCTGAAAAAGTTGTACTAGCTCTGTAGTTTGAGAGCGGATTATTTTCCCTCTTAGGTCAATGGCTTATATATTCTAGAGAATTTTTTCCTATGCACATAAAGAGGGTATAAATAACTTTTTTTCTGCCTGCCGTATACTATCTGCAACCCAATCCTGAAACAAAGTCTCAAAGATCTTCCAATGGTGGACCAGATGCTGAAACCATGTGGTTAAAACCTAAATGCCTCAGACAAGCTCCTTTCAGGAGCTCTAACAACCCACCTTAGAAGACAGAGAACTGCAAGGCTTGTGACATATACCTTTTCTATGGGGATCTGGGGTTTTTTTCCTCTATTGTTCCCATAAATGCTAAAAATGACACGGTTGACATTGACCTTTGAACTTGATTATGTCTTAAGATCATAGAAAAGATGAAGACACTTTCTTTTTTTAGGAAGAGCTTTTCAGAGCCACATGAGTGCAAAAGGTAATTGAACATTTGGGTTTTTTTACTTTAAAAAAGATGAACACCAGGTTGACAGCTTCTGTACTTGGATGTTCATTTAATCACCATTTCCTGATTACAGGGGGTGAACTATGTTGACAGACTTGGAGATGAATATGGAGCCCAGTATACTAATAGTAAGTATAAAGGACATGAAGAACTTGCAGTGAGGTTGGAGGGCAAAAATATATATGGAGCATCCATATTACACACATCAATTGGAAGCACCTCAGCAACCAGGGGGAATTCAGAGTAGCAAGTGAGGTGTTTGGCGTGCTGCAGATGCCCATAATTGGGAAGACACCTGCATAAGGTATATACCTGTATAACATATATGTATATATGTATGTGTGTATGTGTATATATACATATATAAGTTAGTCACATATATGTTAACTTACCTATCTGTCTACATTCCTGAAGATAAGATTTAGCCTAGTCAGTTGTATTCCAGAAGTTTAAATCTTATTGTTCAAGCTCTCAAGTTAGACGAGGTAATCGAACTGCATTCCAAAACTGCCCAAGTTGCACAAGGTTGTCTGATGGAAGTTGGCGTAATAACATTAAACTTACATCTACTCCACCCTCCACGTCACTAGTCAGAGTTTTATCCTGCGAGAGCTCCGCACAGGCATAGACAGCATTCTCCCCTAGGACTCAAGGTTTAAGACTGATTCTAATACAGGTCCTGTCCACACTGGGAGAATACCTTTATTACCATTGTTGGCAAAGAAGATGTAATACCCACAGAACACTAATAATGCACCTGCTCTGCTAAGGTTGCAACCCTAGACTGGATTATCCTTCCTTTTGTATACTTGGAGATCAGTTCATATGCCACAGAATTAACATGCCAGGTTAAAAACCAAAACCAAAAAAACTTCTCCATGAGTCAGTTGATTTACAACAAAGGTAATGTTTGTAACCATGTTACCAAATAGTTTCAGGCCTTTCCTCACTTTTTTTTTTGAGCTGCTCTTGCCCCTGGCCCCTAGTCTCGTTCCTGGCAAGCGCAGAGCTTGCTAGAGCCACATTCTTTGACAATCCGACCATTGTGCTAAAGCTTTCCACAGCCTTATTCTCCTTCAGACTAACACAGGCTACTTCTCCTATAGCCTCTGTAAGTGGTTATTTCACTTACAGCCGCCTAAGCCTTGCTGGTAGGTGTTTCATCATGAAGCTTCACTAGGAACTAAGATGGAATATCCCCCAAAAGCCAAAGAAAATCCTCGTTTGCTCCCCGGGTCCAGTCTAGGCATCCAGAAAAGATTTTAAAAAATATGCTTGAAACAAGCTTGTTGGGTAACCCTAAGGCTGACCACACGGCATCTTTTTAAGAAAAGAGCTTTTTCTCCATGTGCACTTCTACTGTTAGTTCAAATGCAATAAACACGTGCTTAAAATGTGTTAATATGTTTCCTAAACACAAGATATTTTCACTGTAGAGGCAGGCTATGTGGAAATTGGTATGAGAAATCCATATTGACACTACAGAACTAGAAGGCAAGTAACACTTGGGACTCCTGGAAAATTCACTTAGGGAAAAAGCATGTCCTAGAAATCCTTCTCCCACCCAGAAACACGCAGTTTTGAGATAAGCTTTTTTAGCATCTCAGAACTGTCACTTCAAAATGCTAATTCCATTTTTATTTTACTCTTTCACTTGTGTATATGATATCTCTAGTTGTTTCATTACTTCTTGATACTAGGAACAGCTGATGCTGACATATAATGTGCTATAATCGATTTTAAGTCTCTTTTATTTTAAATTTTTCTTTTTAAGATTAGTGTCTTCTCTCTGCATGGCAATGAAACGGCTTTATATAACTCAACAAAGGAGATACTGATTTAGGAAAGTAATGATGTATCCATCAGCACTAAGTTGCAGCTGTTCTTAATGAATTTTAAAATACAAAAGCTATTTCACCTCTTAGATTGTCATATTATGAAATGTTAGTGGTAGTTACGCATATCAAAGCACCAGCTACCATCGACACGTTGTGAAACGCGAAGGCAGCATCAAACCACTCCCCTCACCAAGCTCCATGGTGCCAGTCAAAAGCATATTTCCAAAGTACACTCATATTTTTTTTCCCACAGGTATTTGCTGTTATTCACTTGACTTATTTTTTCTCTTTTACAAAAGCAATATTTTTGTTGCAGAGGACACGATTTGTTTCCTGGTTGCTCTTTTTTCAAACCAAACTGGAGGAAACCTGAGTCATCAGCTTTGTAAGAAAGCATGTGTTTAATGCTTGGCAAATTAAAAGTCAAGACTTCGTGAATCATCATTATATTCAGTGTCAAGCAGCTGGAGCATTTTTGTTTCCAAAAATATAGAAGTGCTATGTTATCAGACATCTTGGAGAGACTCAGGTAATACATTGCATCGCACTACATAATGTGCTGGAGGTAAGTTGCCAGGAGATATATTAATGTTTTATTTAGCTATTTTTTGGTTATGTTTGTCTTTGCTTCTGTGGTGATGAGGGCACTTGAAACAAATTGACCGGTTTGCATGGCACAGCAGTAGCCGCTTGTCCTGGTTTGAGCGACACAGGACTAATTTATTTTCTAACGCTTGGGAAAACTGCACTTTTAGAAGACTCTAGTGTCTGAATTTGTGAAAATATTTACTTTATAGCCAGCTGTGGTGCGTGGGTTTCAAGGTCTCAGTGTTTTTGAGTTAGCCAGGTGCAGGGATGAGGAGGAGCAAGACCCAGGCACTTGACCCAAGCTGGCCGACAGGACTATTTCTTACCATGAATGTCACATTCAATATAAATTAGAAAGTTTGCTGAGGAGTTCTCTCTCCCTTGACGGCTGCGATCCTGAGAACTTCTTGCCCCAGTGCTGGACCCCTGAGCCCTTCCCTTCCTCCTGAAGCCATAGCACTCACAGTGTCCAACATTTGCTGTCCACTGCTGGGAGTGCACAGCTTCCTACTGATAGAATTGGCTGAGTATAACCCTTGTATATTTTATATTGATATTGGGATCAGTATTGGTTCTTTAGTGTTATTAATGTTAATTATCTACTCTTATTCTATTAAACCTGTTTATATTTCAGTCCTCGTGTTTCCTTGGGTTTTCCCAGTTTCCCTTCCCGAGTGGGGAGGGGTTATTGAGTGATAGAATAATTGTCTAAACGACAATAAATTGTTGTGGGGTTCTCAAACTGTAACACTGGTATAGTTGCTCTAGCAGTTGTCCGCTCATTTCTATGAACTACTAACACCAAGCAACCTGGCACATTAGTGGCATAACATTCATCCTCTGTGGAGAGAAAGAGCTCTTTCCATCCAGGCTGATAATTTAAGCTGGTTTTTAGTCCTTCTCAGCTGGGTCCATAAATTTTATGTGGAGGTGAGAGAAATTTAGAAGGACCAAACCAGTAACTCAAGAAAGGAACCTCCAAAGAGAGATCCCTGTGAAAGCACAAAGCCTTGTTTATAGGTATTATAGGTCTATCTAAGTACGTTTTCACTTTATACAGCGCTTTTAGTACTATGTAATAGAGCATAAATTAATGCTGTATTGAATATGGACTTCTTCAAATCTTATTTTCCATTCATAATCTTCCAATATAAATATATTTTGAACCAGAAGTACAGGCTGGAAGTCACACTGGGGTGGATGAAGTCTAGAAATCTAGAGAGGGATGACAGGTTGTATGACAACAGGGTTTGGCTGAGAAGGCTCCTTAAATATTTCTTTAACAAAAAAAAAGGAAGAAAACCCCTAAGTCCTTACAATTTAACAAACAGGAATGTAATGTAATGTAATGAGACTCTGAAGAAATGCACTTTCCACCTTGTTTCTGTACTGTATGGATTCTATCTTGTTTACTTTTTCCATCCCCATTGCATGACCCAAAGTTTCTGTGTTGCCACCAGGTGTGCTGAGCGCTGATTCCCACGCAGGGCTAGAGGTAGGGCTTTAAACCCCACAAAACTTATTCCTGCCAGGCTCTTCTCAGAGCTGGGGGTCCTCAAGGGGTAGGGCAACAGCTGGGCTTCAGCACAGCCTGGAAAAGGGAATCTTCCTCTGACTGCTGGCTAGTGGCTTTAATGCCTCTTTATACCATGAATTCACTGTCAATATACTTTTGTTTTGACTTAGTGACTGAAATAAACTGATTATTCCTCTTTTCCACCAGTATTATGTCTGTGTCATAGTGAATTTGGAAATTCCTTTTCAGGTATTTATGTAGCAAAAACCCCAGCACCAATGGCCTGTCTACTTGGATTTTCTTTTCTCAATTGAGTTATCTCAGCTGGGTTGACACAAACCCAGTTAAAGCAACCTTAAAACTGCATGAGTTCAAACGAAGCCCACAGAGGGTGTAACGATACTGTTGAATAGTGTCAGAGCCCCACTCAGGCTGTCGCCCAGACCCACCTTTCTGTTGCTGAAACAGTTCTTTACAATTAAACACAACTCTTTAATTTTTGTACGCCTCCCCTTCATTCTCCCCATTTTATTTGATATGATGTTTTCAAATCCGACCTGTGCAAATTTTGCGCTTATTATCTTTTAAACCATTACCTGGTCATGATGTTTTCTAGCCCTAACAATAGAATGCCACATTCCCTTCTCAATACATGAGATGTTAAAGCATCTCAAGTTATCCTGTGAGATCTAAACACACAGAAACTGTCTAAAGAAGGTTTGCATCAGAGATTACACTAACTTGTAAACCAGTATTTGAGTAGAAGGGAATATATTCATAGGTCACATGGAAGAAGAGTACAGGGATAAAAAAGTATATAGCACATTTACTGCCAGCTCTTGTCACATCCTTTATCAGAGCGTAATTTGATTCATATCAAGAAAAAAGTTGTAGAACATGTGGCAGAATATTAATAAATATAAAACATTTGTGTGCTTATTTTGATGTGACTGATCCTTTATGCAAAAGCACTTTCACAAACTAAATGTTGCCAGTGTATGTAATTGCAAAAAAAAAAAAAAAACGGGGGAAAAAATTTAGGATATTGTCATCACTTTCATTTGAGGTTTAAAGCCAGAGGCCATGAAATAAAAGAGACCTGAAAGTGCAAACTTCAAGAGATTGCTGCATTTTAAGTTACAGAGGGTGGAAAAGTAAAAAAACCCCACTTAATTGACTCAAAGATATGATAAAGAAGTCTTACAAAGTTTAGCGAAAAAGACTGCATGCATTGGATGTACCTCTCCTGGAGTTTCAGTATGAACTAATACTAAAACAGATGAAAAATACCTTCTAACAGCTGATGAGCATTAGTATTTTCTTAGAATTTGTAATTTAAAAAAAAATTATTTCTGCAACTGCTGAGAATGCTTAAGTTCAACATTTTTTGTCCACTCCTGAGTTGCACCTTGCTTTGAATAGGTTTGCCTTTTTCTATCCATGAAAGATTAAGCTGTGCCTGATTCAAAGTTTCCTTATTTGAAGATTAAGGCTAAAATTCAGTTTCTTTTCATAGAACTAAAGGTGTCACCAAATAAATAAATATAATTGTAAAAAACCCTCAGAGCCAACACTTTGCACATTCATGAACTGAATTATTTAATTACAGGCAGGTAGTTATTTGTTAATAAAGACCCTGGTTTTTAGGATCAATGAGCATTGTTAAAATAAGTGAGAAGAAAATTGTAAGCTCTTCTTTTGCCTTGGACAAAACAAGGTCACATTTGCAATTTGCAGTGCACGATCTCTCCATTAGCAATCTTGGCAAAGCTTTATCAAGTTATTCTGAATAATTTCCTCCAAGTTATGAGTGTGTCACTTGGCCTGTTACGGACAGTTTATTCTGCTGTTTACCTGTGTATTGTCAAACTCGTTCTTGCTGATTGGTGTCAAAGGAAAAAAAGCAGTTTTTAAAATCAAAGCTTCAGTGTGGAAGGATATAAAGTGTGAAATCCAGACCCATTGCTTTCATTCTGGCTTTAGTGATCATAGAAACCTGCTGTAGGGCAGGACTAATCTGCCAGAAAATTATTATGGAGCCCTGGCAACTCAGATATATGTGCAGACTTGAAAATGTTGTTCTTTGTGCCAACTCCAGGTCCTACAAGAACCTCACATGGTATCCTCCACCTGGCTCAGAAATATGCTGCATTCCAGCCTAAAGTGGAGGAAGTTTGTTAATTCCCAGGCAGCTGTGAACAATTTAATCTCTTTCCAAACAGCCTGGTATCCTATTCCAACTACAAAGTTTCTTGGGAGATGGATAGTTTGAAGAGCTGGTGAGACATAATAGGGCCTTTATTTCAAGGTCGTTCCTATGGATTTGGCCTTGACAGTAATATCTTGATAACAGGGTTGCCAAATCTCACAGCCTCATGATAGTGGTTTTGGAGTTTCCTCCTCCATATGCTGGAATGAAGGGGTTGAAAATCAGTGTTTGGAAGACAAGTTTGAAACCTTGAATGGTTGCTCTGTAAAAACTTGGAAATCAGGTGGAGATTAACAGTTTTGTAATTTTAGGAAGAAGAAATCCCTCTGCTTTTTAAGATACACTTCTTATTCTGAAGACTGGCGGTTGGCACTCCTGGGATTTCCCGGATAAACTTGCCTGTAAGAACTAGGCTGGTAACGACTTGATTTTCTGGACAAGTCTATAAACTACTGACTTCTTTTCCTCTTAAGATTTCTTTATCAAAAAAACACCATCCAAACCCATGCAAGCCATTTTTGCCACCTCTTTAGCAATATGCTTAGAAGAGTCAAAGAATCACAAGGAACTATTTCAAGAAATTCTTACCCAAATTTCTTCGAATTCTCAGATCTGATAACTTTGTTCTGATTATTAGAAGGTCTCTGCATTCAAAAACTGTCGTATAGGTATTTAAACCAGCTGTACTTTTAGACAGGTTTGCACCTGATATGGTTTCCATGGGAGCTGCTTGGTGCTTAGCCATTTGCAAACATGGCAGCTTATGTAGATAATTAAATTAGAGTTAGTGAACACAGCGTTCTTCTGGAAACCTGACCTTCAGTCTTTCTGGCACACTGGTAGAAGAGTGAAGGAAAATATATCTTTTCTGTGCTTTACATATGCTGTACCACAAATTTTTTTTTCCTCTAAAACTAGCTTGATGTGACTTTCAGGATACTTCTGCCAAAAGCTCCTGTTATTTCACTGAATTTTCAGCAGCTGCAGTTGGATTTTTCTGCCCAACTCTAGGCACAGCATTTAATCAGCTTAGTTCTTCTATTTTCACTGGAGTTCCCAAATAGTAAAGCCTTTCTTTTGTTCAGCAAGATACATTAGTCTTGGCTTACACTGAAATGTTTAGTAATATTCTCTAAGAACTAGTTTTATTCCATCAGAAGTACTGGTGTTTAAGTACTTAGGAATCTCAGTCATATGTAAAGTGGAGAGGCAGAATTACAGGAGCTTTGTTTGTGAAGCTAAAGGGATCAAAGTATCTGGATTAATTAGTAATGTTTTTGGGATGAGTACTGTATTTGAAAGGAAGTTCTAGATTCAATTTGTTAACCCATGACTTCAAATGATCTTGTCAGATCCCAAACAGGGAGGGACAGGATTTTGTCTTCTGAATTCCTGTTTGGCCACTAGTGCCTGGGCTAATTAGGGCCAGGTAGAGAGAACCCCACAAGCTGCTGAATAAACTAGAAAAATCCTGATGTCCCACTGAGGTCAGCAGCACTAATTAGCACCCATGTAAAGGAAATCTGCTTGAACCTGCCTGCTGCGCTTCCTGGCTTTGACCACATCCAAAATCTTATGGGAAAACAATTCTGATGCTATATCATGGCAGATAGACATGGTGGGTCACTCATGGGCTAACCTGTCCACCTAGGACTTTTATAATCATTCTCACCTAATGGGGTTGCTGAAATACTGTTGTACAGAGGGTGCAAGCCCAGAGGTGTTTTGGCACCCAACAGAACAACACGTTTGCCCCTTGCAGGGGTACGTCTCTGCCCGGCTCATAAGTGCTGTGAGGTCCAAGAAGTCTGGTACCATTTTGGGAAGTCATGGTGAGAGATTCAGCTCTCAGCAGTAGTACCAGTAACAGGCAGAAGCTACACAACAACATCCATGTTGGGGAAGTCTCTCAGGTCCTCATTTCTTCATGCTTTCTGGCCACAAACTCTGAGCTTTCATGAAGGTTCTCCCTAAGGCCATGGACAAATGACACTACCCCCCTTCCTTGTCCTGCTCAGAAGCCCACCCAAGGATGAGGCTGCTGAATTCTGGTTTTGCACATGCTCTCTGAAAGGCTGTCCCATCTCTTAAGCTTTATCTAGAGCTGGGTGGCTGTTGTTAAAACAACCAATATACCTAAACCCAATATTTTTTCAGTATTTTTGGATGTGTTAGTGGACTAATACGTGCAAGCTTATAGCATTTTTACTTTTTTATCTGCTGGTCAATAGGAGAATTTTGAAATAAAAAAGTAAGAAGAATTTTCACTCTCTGAAAGCTTCAGAAAAGTCAAACAATATTTTTCATCATAATGTGAACATAAGCACCGTGATATTTGTATTAGGCAAGTCTCCTCCACATAGTACATCAGTCATAATACATTTTTTAATGAAAGGTGGTAAATATTGGTCCTAGAGTAGTTTCTTAAAGTCCTATGATAAACAATTATTTTACTAGATAGTAGGCAAGCTAGTACTTGCCTGTATGAAAGGTTTACCCTTCATTTTAACCTCAGAGAGGAAACCTTTCCTCTCAATTTCTTCTGCTTTGCAGAAAGTACATGAAACAACCAAAAAATGTGAATGTTCTATAACTTTGGATATGTTTTAAACTGGAATAAAACACCAAACTGAAACAAAAAAACACCTAAGCTGAAAATAGACTAATTTAAATAAGGAAACAAACAAAATCAGGTAATAAAACTTCTGGCTTGGATGACACAAGAGTTTTACACAGTGCTACAAGCAGATCTTTTCCCTGAAGTGTATCTAAAATGTCACCGAGTCAACAGAACAGTATGAAGAAATGGGCAGTAATTGTATTGTATTGCCATAACCAGTTTGAAGACGCTTGGCTGGATAATGAAGAAGACACATTTGTCATGTGGAAATTGCCTCTTACTACAAAGCACCTATTATTTAATACTGCAAAGTACTTCAAGAAGCACCCCAAAAGCAAGAAAAGAGAAAAACCTGAATCTAAGACCACTGGTTGCACCTCTTCTTTTGCATCCTATCATGAAGAGTATCCTTGTGTTCTGGGTTGACGTGGTCTGGGTTGACTCTGTTGAATCTGCCAACAGAATATGGCTTAGCAAATAGTCTGGGGAAAGGAGAATCGAGTCTCAGCTGTTTGCAGTCATCTGAAAGCTTGTGGCGATCCATGCCACGCTGTTTGTGCTCGCTGCAAAACATATACACCTTGGGGGAAAATGTTAGTAATCTGGGCACAAGAGCTAAAGACTTTCCGGTAGAATAATCTGCATCACATATTTGGCTTAGTTTCCTCATGGAAAAAATAGGAAGCCCCCTTGCTCTGTGTAGTCAGCTATCATTCAACTTACTATTATATTTTTAAAGGACATTCTCAGTAAACAGCAAGAATACCAAGACTGCCGCTGTGTCCTGTCGATACACGAGACCTTAATGTTCCCCTGTTAATACAGAGCTCAGAGTCATGAAGATTTTCTAGGAGAGAGCAGGAACTCTAGAAAATCTCCCACCACATTTGCAAAACCAGCAGTATCAGGGGAGCTCATCTTGGACTCATGCCAAGCAGTCTGACATGATGACTTGCAAAAGCATAACAGATAGAAGTTCAATTTCACCATGGACATTTCTCTTGAATAAAGAAACAAACAAACAAAAAAACTAACCCAAAACCCAGAAGTCCAGACCAAACAGATGGCTATTTCCTCCATTAGCGTCCTGTCTTGTTCCTTTTGAACCTCTGCAAGGGCTGTATCACAGAAGATCTGATACCAGTATGTTAGGGCTGGGCTGGGTTAACCAAAGAAAATAAACTGGAACAACAGTGAATGACAGGAAAAGGTGGGGGGCTGGAGTTAGACTACAAAATAATATGAAATGGGTTCTGAAATTACTCCCACTCAGGTTATGCTTTCCTCCAGCAATCCCTGCATGCCCCTTAAGTCTGTTGGCAATTATCTGAACCTTTACAGCCCTAAAGCCATCCTGTTGTCAAACTGTGTGCAATTCATCCTATACCTTGCTGAGAGGAACATTAAATAGAAGAAGATGTGGTGTGGCTGACTGCAGTTTCTTCCCATCAGCAGTCCCAGTGGATAGAAAGTGGGAGCATCCCTATAGACCTGCTCCATCTATGATCCTTGGGCTCTACAGCCAGAACAGGTGAATGCTTCTCAGTTGCACAGCTAAATTTAAACTCTGCTGTCCCAGTGAAGGGGCAGTCATGGACAGGGTTCAGGGCCAGAGCACATTTTACACAGAAAAGGGAGGGGACACATGTGACAGAGCCAGAGACAGGGTTCTGTAGAGACAGACTTCATCCCACCTCTGACAAGAGGTGGGATCTGACTATTTTCCCTCCCAGCAGTGACTCTCCATTGGTGAAGGCAGCAGCAGGAGCAAGTCTCATTTTCTAAGGTTCCGGCACAGGTGACGTAGAATTGAGGCCAGAGCTGTTTGTTCCTCAAGGCAATCTGTTGCCCTCAGTAGCTTCTGCATTGCTGGAACCTCAGGTTCAGCTCTGCTCAAAACCTCCATCATCCTTCTCTCAAGTCAAACTACTGGTGTCACAAAAAAAGCTTAAGTAAATTTGCTGTGCCTGCAGACGCAAGAGAGGATTTCTCCTGGGACACTGATAAGGGCTCCAGACAGTGGTGCCAAGCAGCACACATCTTGCAGAGGTCAGGCAAGTGGTGTTGGCAAACTGGGTCACTTCACCCCAAAGGTGGCTGAAAGTGAAAAAGAAGTCTGTTTTTAAGGCACACCAAGGCTTCTTGCATTTGCCTTTCTTGCGGCCTCAAAGGGGTACAAAACTTACTAGTTTCTTACTGTTCACTCTAATTGAAAGCAACTGCGGAGAAATTTATCTTAGACCACTTCTCCTGCTTTTTCTCCTTTGATGCCACTCTCAGCAGTCCAGTCTCATGCTGGTAAAATTGGCTGATAAATGTCCTAGGCCTGGCACTCTTCCTTCTGCTGTTATTTTATGAGAAACTCCCTAGTTTTTCCCCTCTCCCTTATGCATCACATCCAGGTAACAGAAATGTTGCACATCAGTCCCAGGTCGGACAATTCTTCCTCTCCTCATCTGTCCTCCACTCTTTCCAAATCACCTTGTTCTTTCTCCCGTATCCTCTCCCTCACTACCTATTCTTCCTTCAGGAATGAGCAGAGGCACATGCCCAGCTGCCTGATCTGTTTCCTAGACTTGTGTTGGTGGGGATCAGGAAGATGAAAGACAGGAAAAGGTGGGGCAGAAAATACGCTGAGCTGATATGCAAAACTACCTTGAACATCTCTTCTACTATCTCCTCCTTCTGCTTTATCTCTTCTCCTTTGCAGTCCCCTGAAAACTGGCAGGCAAAAACTGCATGCCTGTCAGCTTCAAAGCAGGACAAGAGACAAACCCCTTCCTTTCTAAGCTGTGATTCTATCTCAGAGTGGACGACTTGCCACACTTCTCTGGAGAAACCCTGGCTGCTCTGTTGTTCCTATCGGGGCATACAAACAGCGGAACAGACAGTGCTAATATCTGTGGGAAAGACAGGATGATCTTCCCCCTCCTTCTCCCAGTTCCTCCATTTTTGTATAACCCTGCCTGCTTCCTCAAGAGGTTCTAACTCCTCACCTTCGCACATGGCACAAAACAACTGTGATGCTCTACTCAAGGTGGCACTAAGCGCTGCTGCGATCTGCCAGTACTGATCTCCCTCACCATGTGTAGGGGAATCTGCCTGCTTTCAGCCACATGTCCTTGCAAGTATTTGGGTGCAACAGTGCCTAGTCCTTGCCAATCTCAAGTATTCATGACCACAAGATGTTCCCAAACGACGCATGAAGAAAGAGACAAAGCCTTGATTATTTTTTAAACAGTGTATTTGGGAGTATTCACTGAACTTGTGGTTTTGAGTTTTCAGATTGTAGTTCTTTTGTTTACAAGTCCTATTCTGCCTTCCTCTTCTCCCACTGCCCTATCCATTCACCCTCCATCCCAACCATAAGGGCTAAGAATGATTGTTTCTCCCTTTGAAATCTGAGAATGTCTTGATTCCTGGATATGAGGCACTGGGAAATGTACTGGGAGATGAGGTGGGGGAAGAGGCTTGGCAAGCCAAGAAAGAATGCAATAAACCAGTCATTTCCTTCCAAAGCATTAACTCCACACCCTAGAGTTAGTGGTCTTTATAACAGCCTAGTTAAATAGGAAAAGACTCGGATAAGCAGAGGAGAAAGGTCCTATGTTTCCAAACTGATGCATGGACAAAGTGCCAAATGATCGCATTTCTTTCATTTGCCACAAACTGGGTTAGCTTTGAGCTCAAAGGAGAGAGAATAGCAGGTTTTTAAGTACTGCTTCTGGGCCTGGCATCAACACTTCTGTTGCCATAATGAGTCAGACATCAGAGGCAATACACACGAAAGGATGCAGGCCAATGCCTAGGCAAATAGAAATGGGAAAGAAGGACTAAAAAATAAGTGCACATGGCAGGGAAGAAGGACTCCATCCCCACAAACGTTTTGAAATTATAACCTCAATTGCCTGCATTTCAGCAAATAAAGTCACTTCAAAACAAAACCAATGAAAAAAACCCTCTAGAATTCTGTGCAAGGTTAATTTGCCAGAGGCAGATTTTGTTCTTTTAATTGCCATTTGCCATGTACCAAAGCCACAGTCCCCAAATGCTTTTTCACATTTCCCATCAGGCAAGCACACACATGATTAAGAACGTTTGAGCAGTCATCCTTAGAACTGTGAAAAAGATAAATCCTTAAATGAAGGGAAATTAGTCTTGTCAGCCACAGAAACCACGGCCTCAGATGCTCCTTCTCCTTGCCACCTACCATGGCTCCTGAAGGGCTGTTGGGTGACTGAGGGTAGGTAACTGGCTCTGAGGACAGAGCCATGGGGTGGAAAGTGCATTGACAGAAAACATTAAAAACTTTGATTCGCACCCTTACTGAGGGGCTCCACTGGGAACTCGAGGCAGTCTAGAGACACACATTTGGCACTTCTCACCTACCTCAGCTGTCAAGTAACTCCCTGATTTGTTCTCTTCTGCCTCATTCTTCCCTTGTTTGTTCTTCCTCCTGTTTATTTTCAGACCATCCCTTCTTTTCTGTCCCCTCTTTCAGCTTCTGTCACCATGACCAGAACTGATATGCATTGCCTAGTGCTCTTCTTTACTTTCCTTATTCTGTCCAACACTTCATCAAAAATAATTGTCATGAAGAAAATATTTACTACAAGAAATTATAGTGATCTGCTAATCAACTAATACAAAAAAACCAACTATAGACCTCTAAAAGACCTCCAGAGTCCCTTCCATTCTCTGTTACTAGGCTTCTTGTACCATTTCAGGACTTGTCTACCCTTGACAGCTTTACTAATTGAAGAGCTTTAATTTTATTTTGACTGATAGTTGTAGTGATACAGTCTCATCACAATTATCACAGTTGCATTGTTGTGAAGATGACCTACACAAGCCACCTTTCTGATGAGAACACCTCCACCAAAGTGCTGTGCAGCTACAAGCGGGTATCACTTTTTTGATCTTGGATACATCATGAAGCCTGCCTTCCATCTTAGAAATTAGAGCAACACACTACAAACTTTTGTCTTACAAAACTATGTGACGTAAAAAAACACCTCTACTAAAGCACACAGAATTCAATAACCGTGTTTAAAAAACTCTGATACCTTCATTTCCATGGTGTTAAACAGCACTAACACGATACAAGCCAAAATGTTGAGGTCACTGTTGCAACGGGAACACAGTAATGCGGTCCAATATCCACAAAGAATTTGTATCCACATGCCATTGTTCTGGAGTCAGTTAATGATTGACACGGATTAACTCCTGTGCCTTATGGACATAATATCAGGGTTTCTCTAAAATGCAGGAACACACAGGTACATTGTAAGGATTTTGAAACAGATCATATTCTTTGAGACTGCACAGTAGTAAAAAGCAAAAATCTTACAGAATATTAAAAATGTATACAATTCCTGACTTTGCTGCCAAAGACCAGTCATTATTTTACATAATGTGTAGTGCCTTGATATTTCAGGTCATGCCTGCCTTGTGTGATCCCACGCGCATGCTGCAAATAAAGACAATGTGATAATGCATCAGGAACATGATCTGAGGATGGATCCTGACTCTCTTATGTTGCTGAGAGTTTGTGGGTACCAAAGACAATATGGTGAGTTTGCTCAGCAAACTAAGGTTGTGACATTAATGCAAGTCACCCAACACCGGATTCTTCCATACAGCCACATCTACAATAAAACTGTTTCCTTGCTAGTTAGATTAAAGCCAGCACGGCTATGCTTCTTCTCCTACTGCCACATTTTCTTTTGCACTTAATGATCTAATCACATCCTCTTTTTTCTACAGGGCCTTTGCCTCATTCAGTGCCCAGGATGGATGGCACTCATTGAATAGGCATCTGTAGTCTGACAGTTTGTCTGCAGATTTGCCTGGAGCTGAAGATACATCCTTTGATTCCATCCCTGGCTCTGCCACAAAGTTCCTATGCTAAGACACTGGACTAGTCACTTAAACCAAACGAAAGTGGGCACGAAGAGCCTATTTTTTATGCTGTGGGCACCTGACTCGAATCACTTGAGATCTCATTTGTGAAAGAGCTAAGCATTCATTGTGTGCAACTGGGGCAGGATGCTACAAAGATGCTAAATATTCTGAAAAAGACAGACACTCAGCAGCTCAAACTTCAAATTAGTAGACAGTTGTAGCCATGATCTCCCTGGACTTCCTTTCCTATATGCAAAATGTTTCTTCCAGCATGGGGACAGCGTGACAGTTTCAAGCATGTCTTTGAGAAATGGTATTTTTGAGGTTTCAAATCCCTGTTAGGACAAAAAAAACACAAAACCCACTCACAGTTCTGGAGGGGCGACCTCTCACAGAGCTTCAAGGTGTTCAGGTTGTCCCATGTAGTTGCTTGAATCAGCAGACTTTTGGCATTTCTAGGTCATTTGTACACTCAGTCTAACTAAGAAACATTTTCCCATCAGGATTTCATCAAACCTGAAAAATTCCAGCAAAAAGCTTCAGTTTTAACAGAACTTTTCTTGTCAGACAGCTGCTCTGTATGTTTCCTGTCTGGACTGTTGAGACTATTGCACAACTCTCTGGGAAGAGTGTACCAGTCTCACTGTACAAGTTTCTGTTTCCAGAGGTTGGTACTCCGGGTGAGGTCAATCTAGGCTTGCAAAGGCATCTTTTTCATCTGAACTCTGCTGTACTAACTGTGGATGCTCCAGAGCTCCAGGGGGGCTCACCTGGTTCAGGTCATCATCCTGCGCTACAGACACAGAGGGTGGCCAATCTCCTTGGAAAGCCCAGTAAGTCTGGGACATCTATGAAAGTTGCAAGGCCTTCAGATTTGCTCAGGTGGGTACCCTGCTTCAGACTTAAAGTAATCAATTGATACAACTTTATATAAACTATATGAATGAAACTTACACCTATGTAAATGTCAAAGCTTTATACTTTCTTCATACACATATGTCCCTGTCCACACTACATCTGAATCTCTTAATCTTTCAGGAACCATCTCTTAGAAGAGACCAGTGTCCAAAGGCGGCAAGGAGCACCTCAAGGGCCTTATTTACTAGGCACTACAAAAGCAGGTGTAATCAAAGCTGTTCCAGGCAGAGAAGACAGTCAACCCATCCCTCTTGGACTCCTGCCAGGTATTTCTATATCCTTTTCCAGCAAAGCTTCCCACCTTTGGAGGACAACAACATTTAGCTAAGACTACTAAAAGAGACGGAAAGATTTCAGCCATCTGCAGCAGCAACTACAGGCTTTGCTGTCTGGGTTCTGGGCACACCACTCCTAACAGGGATCAGTGCAATCTGGCATCTAAATAATGTTACCGTGGGAGCAGTTCTTTTCTGCAGTGTGCTACAGTTTCTTGTGCAGTGTCAAATTTGGTATCATTTTGACATCTGGTCTGTGGCACTCATCCATCTGTTGTAACCGAGTAGGTGTTGGGTGGGGTTGGCAGGAGAGGCTTGTTTAAGTGTTTGTTTTCATCCTGTAGAGGAACTGCAGAGCCAGCTCAGTAATTAAATACCCATCTTTAAAAAACTGTGTGTACCAATATGCTAAAGAAATGGTGAATAAGGCAGCTGGTGCTTCTCACTGCTGAAATGCAGAGACTTTGTTCCCATTTCTCCTTGGTTCCATGTTGTTTTAGGAAGCCCTCCCCATTGGGCTGCCACTCTGGTTTCTATTCCTGACTCAGCCAAATGCCTCCTGGCTGAATTTGGATAGGTGACTCCATCTTCTGTGCAGCAGTTTCCCTCTCTGTAAAATGCACCCGAAGTTAAACACCTCTTTTGTTAGAAACTTTAAAATCTGCTAAAACATGCAATGGAAGAGGCGGCCATCATCACTACTATCATTGTTTTGCTTTGTGGTTATTCTTTTCAAATAATCATAGTTTTATATTAACCTTTGGTGTCATCTGCTCATAGCAAAACAGAGGTTCTCCTGAGCACAGTGGAAACACGTCCACAATTTCCAGGCTGTGTCTCCAGATAAATCTATGTCCTTTGGGAACTTGTTTCTCTCATTTCACTGAGAGCACAAAAGCACATCTCTCTGTTTAACTGCCTACCCATAACCTTTCATAAATGCATGGTGTACCAAGCAACCCTTTCCTCCTCCATGTGTGACTAGGGAATGCTCCACCTGCTCAGTTTTAACTTCTGGACAGATGCCGGTATTCATTTCTTTGCCTTGGGACAGTGACTCCTGCTGTTTTTTTCTCCAGGCTACTGGGGCATACTTGCACTTTCTATCTAGCAATCAGTTTTACCCTGCTCCATGGTCAGTTTAAGGACTGAAGAAGTTATTGATAGCACTGACTGATGTCTTTAGCAGAACAATTATTTGCAAATGTAATAGATAGCCAAGGAAAGGAGGGAATTCCCTATGCATAGCTAAATATAGCAGGTTTTGTCCAGTGTGTCTAATCCTGTGAGGTTCTGACCACCTACACAGAAACCCTGGCTCAGCGAGGGATGCTCTGAGCAGCTCGCAGCTTGCTGTTTTGTGGCTGGCAGACATGAATGCCAAATTCATTAATACTCAGAATATATTTAAAGATGTGTGTGTAATCTCCAGCTACGGAGATTACATGATCTGCCCTTGAAAACAGAAAAGAAAACTGTGATCTGGCTCTTCTCATTCCTCCCCTCCCTTCTCGCGTACACACAGCAATAGGTGTTACCCTAGGAGTCTCTGTGAAAGAGTTTGTGGGAAGTTCATCACATATTGAATGCTTCCTATTTTCTGGTAGCCAAAAAAATTCAGTGTTGGCATATCACCCTGAAGTCACCTACTGTCACTCTGTAGTACCAGTACTCTTTAGATCTCCACTGTGATTTGTGTCATAATAAACTTTTAGTTTCTTCCCCAAATTATTTCCGTCTGTAATTTCCTCTAGTGACTCTTGGACCCTGAAGTGCCACTAGCTGCAAAATTACCAGTAGGAGATTTTTGAACTCTAGTCATTCAAGAACCTCATAATCCTGATATCCCACAAATATTATATTTGCTGTGAGATGAAAGGAGCTTATTCTGTGCTTTAATCATGTCCTACTCATTTCCATAAACTAGAATTTCTCCTTATTCAAGCATCTCTCCGGTTCTTTCTTGCCCACCCCAGGACTGACAAAATTTCGAATAACCCATACCAGACTCAACATTTTTTGCTAGTAATTTTGCAGCAGAACATGACCACTGCAGCAGTATGGGAAGGCAAATACACAAGAACAGTGAAAGGAACCTTTGGATTACAAAATTTAGTAACTTTTATAGACAAAAAATAGGAAAGGTCCAGTACAGTTCTCCTTAAAAAAAGATCACAGCTTTGTCGTAGGGCACTATGTCTGTCTTTGCACAGCCTTCTCTCCTGTCTCTCTCCCACGGACGAGCCCAGGTGAACCTTGCTGTGCCAGCCCATGCTGAGCTGAAATGGTATTTGCTGTCAGTTATGTCCTGCACCAGGCAGTTTCCATTTGGTATCAAAATATAATTCCTTTTATCAGCTTTAGACTTGCTGGCTTTCTGTTGCAGTGTATTTCCGATCTTTGTGAGAACATTGCCCTGCCTGTTTCAGTTTGCAAAGACAGGGAAACACATGGAAATAGGAGGGAGTGATGCTGCAGCCAGTTCTAGTCAGCAATTTAGAAAAGTTGAGTCTTCCAGGAATAACACCAGTTTCTTTGTTACAAACTAGCACTGCCACAACAACCTTTTCCTAATATTATGAAAGAGTAAAATGAAACATATAATTTCTTTTCTTGACTGGGTTTGATATATGGTCTACTTTTATCATATTCTCAGTCTTCTCTCTAGACAAACCAGCACTCGCACAGCCAGGTGGTGACTTTCCATGCCTCTGTGTTTTTGCCGATTTTGGGTCCCTTGTGTTTTTACTCCAACTTTTGTACAAGAGAGTGACCAGACCCACTCACTCAGCTCAGAGACTCTCTCCTTGCAGGCCAGGCTTTGTACCCCCCTGGTCCTGGGCACCTCCCAGCACAGGGCGAGCAGCCTGGCTGTGCTACAGGAGCCCTCTCTCACTGCCCTTCGGGTCCCGGTGCTGCTTGGAGTCTCCGCAGCTCTGCCTTCAGCAACCAGGCACCACAGTCTGCCCCTTCCACCGCTGCTTCACTCTCATGTGACACATAAAATAAGACTTTAAGAGGTTTTTCATAACCTGACAGTGTATTCAGAGAACTCAAAATATTTCTTCTCACATTTGCCACTTTCTGTGTTATCAAAGTAAAAAAATGAATGTCTTCTTGCTCTTCGTGTAACTGTATTTGGGTCCCTAAGTTTTTCAGAGTCTTATCTCGCCCTAGGTGACCAAGGGGCCAGAAAATTTTGACCATGCTGTTACCTCCAAATGTCCCATCTTATTATTTTGATAATTCATCAAAGTTTTAAAGATCACCCCTATGGTCTATCTGTGGGTACTCTATTGTCATCCTTGCTAACCTTTCATTTTTCTTTCCTGAGATACTTGCTTTCTTTTGTAAAACAGATACTAGGGCAGAATTTTGCATTTTACCTCATGACTGCTAGATTTTCTTAACAGCATCTTGTGAGAAAAGTTATCAAAGACTTTCTGAAATTTCCTCTAAAATTTATATTAAATGTGCCTGCATAATCCATGGCTTCATTGCGATACTTCAAGGTTTTTTTAGGAAGTCAGAAAAGGCATGCCTTTCTGTTACTGGATCAGTCATGCTTAGCATTAAGCTCCTGTGCAGATTTTATAACTCACTAACTTATATTTCAACCTTTCTTTCTTTTTCGTGTGGCTGAGATGATCTTGATTTTAAAGTAAAATACATGCCATGTTCCGTTGTTTTGGTATAGCTGAATAGTCTATTTTTAAAGGAAACCTGCATGATTTTGTTAACAGCTATCAGCCTTGATTGATGCCATCTGCTCTGGGAGGTTTGTTACTTTAGCATGTCAATCCTGCAGTATCTCTTCTGATAC
The DNA here is from genome assembly GCA_013397275.1 of Burhinus bistriatus. NCBI lineage: Eukaryota > Metazoa > Chordata > Aves > Charadriiformes > Burhinidae > Burhinus > Burhinus bistriatus. Next base: position 257,362 of record VYXH01000541.1, on the reverse strand, counting down.
CTCAGTGTTTGATAGGCTCCTATCTTTAGTAATTAATAAAATACGTAGAGAGTGAATGTATTTCCAATCAGTAAAGACTGATGGGAGGATATAATGTAGTTTCTGCAAATACCCAGGTCATTTTTTAATTGCCCCTTTGATCTAGCAAATCCACTAATTCTCTTTCAGATATTTATATTTCTCATTTATTTGCAGAAATGTGTCTGTTTGCACTTGAAATTTCCTTTCAGTCCTCCTGTTTCCCATCTTTCATTTTTCCTTGCCAGTTTACGTTCCTTTCTTTTGGGTTAGTCAGGGCTAGATTTCCTTTTCCCGAAGGTTACCTGTTTGGATCATCATACTGTGTTTGTTTTTTCTTGCCTTCCTGCTTCCTTTTTGGTTTCGGGGTATGCATACCTTCTGTGATGCAATTATGGTATGCTTAAGTAGTTCCATGTTGAGGCTAAGGATTGTAATGTCTTCACTTCTGACTCGTTTCCTTCTCTGTACCTCTTTCCAACCCTCTCCTCCCTTCAAATCCAGGAAATTTAAAGGATTATATTTTAATTGCAGTGCAGTTTAAGTCTTAGCTAGCTATTAGATTTCTGTCTCCACCTTAGAAAGCTTTGTACAATGTTTTGGGTTTCTTGTGTTTTACCGGGGTGGGGGGGTATTTGCATTAGCTTCTTTATTTAAGACTGGTCCAGACCCAAGTCTCTACACTTGAGATACTGCATGAAATGTCGTCGTGACCCAAACGAGCGGCAAATGCAATTTCAAATAAAAGTCATGCCAAGGCACTTTGAAGGGAAATGACAAATTCGGATTGGTCAGACCATTTGATGCTGTAGCATGCTTCAGTAAGTTCAAGGGCACTAGCAGGGTTTTGGAAAAAAGCTGGATGTGTTATCAGGCTGGAGCTCTCCAGGAAGGGAGGAGTTGCTTTGCTTTTTTACATCATTATCATGTTTAACCATGTTTGCTAAACGAGAAACTGGGAAAAGAGTAAGAAAAATCCTGGTTTAAAACCAAGAGACACACATGCTTTGTTTTAGCATCTCCCTGCCATGGCAGGACAAACTGCTTTAATCAGTTTCAAAAACTATGCACAGCTCTGGAACCTAGAGGAAGAAAAGAGGCATTTAAAATGCCAGGAGCACTGAGAAGGGGGGGAAAAGAGAGGATCAGGGAGGAAAGAATTGACATCTTGCCTTCTGCTTACACACTGAAAGTAGGCGTATGATCCATACAGGAGGTGAAAAGGGGGAAAAACAGGGAAAGGGTCAAGCAAGGCTCTGAATATGAACAAACGGTTTGCATATAGAGGCTGGCCAGAAACCACACCAGATCACTGGAGCACAAAGCTGCAACAAAATCCACACAGGTCCAACTTAGAGCAGGGGGCCTAGGAGTGTTTCAAATCTAGATGCCTGATCCAGTCCCATCCCAGTTCTGCTCTGGGCAAGAACCCGCTTCTCTTCCCTTCAAGCCACACCCCTGCTTTGGACATCTTGGGAGCACAGCAGGCACAAGTGCCACCCCACACAGCAAAGGTCTCTTCAGAAAGCGCCATCGACTTTAGCACAGTGGTATGGGGCCTATTTGACTATGGCTAACTGAAGTCAATGGGAAAAGTGTCCTTCCTGATGTAAGTGTAGGACTGAGACCTGCATGGGAGAGGAAGAAGCAACCTCCAGTTTTATCTTAAGTTCTCTGTGGCCTTGGCAGTAAGGCAATGCTACATTCACTTGACTTCAGCTTTAAAAGGAGATATATAAAAGAGAAGAATAGCATCAACATATTTTTAGGGCACAGAAAATTAAAAAAAAAAAAAAAAAAAAGAAAGAAAAACATGCCCACGAGGGCTGAAAAATCACTTCAGTAATAGATGACTTTTAACTTTACATCAGAAAATGTTTGGCAGGCATAATTTTAAAGTGTTAGGGAAATGTGTGTGATAACTGCTTGGGTGAAAGATCAAATGTAGTCCACAGTGAGATTTATCAAATGTTCACATAAGCAATCAGAATCTGGCAGGGCCAGCTGCCCGTAGAGAGGGGCAAAGAGGATCACAGCGCTAAACTTTGAAAATTTAATAAAGCCCACTGATTTCTCACAGGAAATTTTTCTTTGAGCGTGTTCATGTGTCATGGGAATGCTAGCGAGCAGAAGGCTCTGACAAAATGCCAGCTATAAGGCATAAGGGAAACAAAACCCTCCAAGCCCCACCAAAGGCCAAACTACCCTTTTCCTCTGCTAAAGCTGCGAAGACTCTGGATGCCCCAATACCCCTGAGCATCCTTATGAGTTACACTTAATCACACAAACAGGCTTATTGACATGATTGGGGTTATCAGGAGAGTCTTGTAGGACTGGCGCCTTTTCAAAGAGACCAAAAAAGCACTGAACTTCCCGGGCTTGCACAGGAATGTGTGCAGACGCGAGAGCCAGAAAGCAAAAGGAGCAGGCAGTGCCATCTGAGGTATTCATGGGAGTAGTAGCTGACTATCTCCTTACATAAGGAAAGAAGGGACATCAAGGCAAAAAAAGAGATACAGGGCTAGGAGGATAACAAGCAGACAAAAAAATGCAGTTTAAACCAGAATTTAATTATCCTTAGTTTTATGCAACAAATATCAAAGCAGCTTGCTTTTGCTATTCTGCTGGAGTAGCATCCTATCAAAAAAGTGTACTCTTTTAGCACCTTTTGTGGCACAAGATGTTTTAAAAAATTAGATTTTATAGTTCAGACACCTCAAAGATCTCCTATCCCAGTGCTTGAGACCTGATAGTTTTGCAGCAAGCGATGACATTTGGGAATGTGTTTCCTTGTGAGGTCCCGTGGAGAGTGGGGCCATGACAGCAGCACACACCCAGCAGCAGTGTTGCAGGCTCCTGTGTGCCAGAAATGATGAGACACTGAATGACACACCAAGACAGTGAGGTACCCCAGACCTGAATGAAATGGGCTTTTGGGTAGCGATAGAGGTGCTAGAAATATGTAACAGCCAAGCATAGCTGCAAACGTCAGACGAGGGAACCAGATGGGTGAGTCTTACATTCCTTGTGAAAGTCTTCACAGGTTGTGGATAATTAGATCATTTAGACTGGAGACAAGCCAGCAATACCTTAGTCTTGATCCCGCATGTGTGAAGCATGAGTGGGCATGAGGGATACCCAGCACCTCCCAGGAATGGGCCATGTCCTACAAGTAAAAAGTCGGCATTTGATTCTGTTTTTCACTTTCAGCAGGACTGTGCTGGCTTTCCAAGTCCCCAAGGATGCATGAAAGCCATGTGTCTGTTTGGCCAAAATCGTTTGTAACTCATACTTTCCATATGAAGTTCACCATAAAATAACAAAGAGAAATGATTTAATTGAATTTGTTTGGAACCCAGTATCAGAGGAGTGTGACAAATAGAAAACAGTCAAGTGCCCTACAATCAAACAGTTAGGGAGAAGTTACAAATTTTAACACACATGCAGCTGCCTTGTGTTGAACAATCAAAACTACTACGTTTAATATGGCTGTGCTTCTATAATAATTTCCATCCAGGCATGGAGAAACGCTTAACATATTTTGCTTGAAATTTCCCCATACCATTTCCTGGGACTAAAAGGGAAACTGTGGATCTCTGCAGCTGAGTGATTAGTGCAAGGTCATAGGGCAGGAGATCTGGAAGCAAAACTTTGGACTCTCAGTGATGTACTTTAACCACAAGACCATCCTTCAGTCTCCTTCACGCTGATGACTTTGGAACTAGCTTTAAAAGATCCAGTGAGACACAATGATGGGAGTGCTAGATAGCTACACTAGATAGCCAGAGGCAACAAAAATGATTAGAGACATGTGGGGGTATTTCTAAACAAAAAGATTAAGACCAGAACTATTTCATTTAGAAAGGAAAACAGTAAAAGATGATAGAATTGAGGTATATAAAATAATGTATGGCATGAAGGAGAAATCAGATGCCCTTCATAAAACAAGAGGGCACCTAATGGAATTTGAAAAGGCAGTAGCTTATAAATGGATAAGGATATCACTCTCCAGCTTATCTCTAAGCAACCCATGGAACTCTCAGTTGCAGGATATTGATGTAAATAGTTCAAGAACATTAAGGAAAAAAAGAAAGATTGTATATAGCCAGTAATAAATACAGAAGATTTTTGAGCTAAGGAAAATATGTCTTCAAAGCAACAGTCTTCCCCTCTAAGAACCATCTCTTTCCCTGAGAATAAGCTAACTTTTTTATTCCTGGTTGAGTCTCACCTGATCGAGCGCAGAAGGCCCAGCAAAAACTGTAGCTGCTTTCTCATATGTCCCCAAAACAGGAACACTCCTGCCTACATGTTTTTCAGGAAGCCTCTTCCCCAGAACAGCATCAAAGGTCTTAGAAATTCAGTTTTCTGCTAATAGCAAAAATCACGTCCTCATTTTGCCTCCAGGAATCCCAAGCTGTCTTTGTATTAAAGAGGCCACTGTTAGGAAAAGCTGGAGGATAAGGAAGGTTGCACCGTCGCGTTCTTTTCCCCACCGATCACATCTGCAGCCACCTCTGAAATCCACTGCTTCTTTCCTTCCCTTTCTCTCTTTCTCCAGAGTCAAGCTGCAGATCCATGTAAGATCTCACCTGGATCTCATCAATGAGCATCTCTTGGATGTCTAGGGTAAATCCGTCAGCCTTTTATTTGTCTACACAGAATGGAATCCTAACTGTCCAGCTCTCCTTTTTGACTCTCTTTGAATCCCTCCATTGGTGCTGCATCTGCCGATTTTCACCAGTCTTCTAGGCTCTCCCTAACATCCCCCACTTCTGTGAGCTCCCTTTGACAATCAGTGTGTCAATTATCCTCTATCTAGTCTGTCCTTTTCTCCTATAATGGTCCTCATGCCTTCACCTACAGTCACCAGGTCGCACAGCTGCCCTGACATCACCTGTAGGACCCCCTCTGATACAGAAGGTAAGCCCATCTAACCCCTTTCCTGCCATACTGCTTACAGCGAAACAGGCTGCTATAGATAAATGGTGTCAAATTTGCCTGTTACTGGCAAGTTAGGAAGGTCTGTTTACCTTGTGTGAGTGGTCCTTAGAACCTGGATTATCTCTCTTCAGTGTTTAGAAAAATGTTTGGTATAATGGGTACATAATGGGTTACAGAAATGATAACGATCCTCTGAATTATCCAGCACTGGTCCCCGGTGCTGGATAATCAATCAATCTCTCTTAGAGGTTTAGTTAAAATGTCCTAAGTGAGTCTTGGGTTATTTAGAAAGCAGTACACCTAGAGGAGACCAGCATCACTATTTTAGTCAGTTCCTTCCCCTGGATCTGGGCGACCACGGCACTCCTACCTCCCTCCCTTGATGGCTGTGGGATCATGCTGATGGGCCGGTACTCTCTTTGTAAGACATGATATGCACAGCACCTCTTCCATCAGATACCACTGCCAAGTTCAGTTCACACAGGGAAATAAAGCTGTTTTTATTTCATAAGAGCACTTTGCCTTAACTTTGAGTTACTTTAGCAGCCCCTGGGTACTGTGGTTTCCAACAGTTTATTTGTATGTTCTCAACGTCTGCCACTCCTCTCCTCTCTTCCTCCTGCTCCTCTGGCAACACTGATAGCAGGAGCTATTATTAATTACTTGTTGAATACCTGCAGTGCTCTGCTGCAGCAGGGGAGATGGTCATTTGCCACCAGGACTTATAAGCTGGGTATACAAGTAAACTAACGTGCAGAAAGTTTGCTGGGTGATTGGATGATGAAGAGGATGCTTTTAAGTTAATGTTTGTAAGAAGGTGAGGAAAAGAGAAAAGGGCTCTTTGTTCATGTTCCTTTGTTAAATCTCTCCTTGTTATAGAGTAAGATGAAAATAAAGTGAATGCCAGTAAATAAATCAGAGCAAAACTGTAAGCATTAAAGGTCTAACTAGGAAAAAAATTAAGAACTATAGAAAAAAAAATAGTTTTGTAGCTGGAACTGAGAAGAAATAATGGATCCTATCTAAAGAGAAAATCAGAAATTTCTCCCACTGAGAAACACTTAGGTAAAATTTTCACTGATCATAAAAACAGACATTAACTGAAGATTTTTTTTATGTGAAAAATTCACGTTATTTTTTTCATTTTTTTCTGTCAGATGGTCTTTTTCAAATTTCCATCTAATGAAAATTCAAAACAAGTAGTGGTTTTCAGGTCTGGTTTCAGTTTTGTAAAAGAATCCCAAATTGCTTTTTGACAGATTATATATATATATTCAAATGTTTTTTTTTTCTTTAAAAAACCCTAAAACTTTTCTCCACTGACAGAAATGTTGATGAAAAAACTTAGTCAACTGTAACCTATTGGGACAGTGCAGGTAAGGTCACTGAGGTAGAGGGCTGGCAGTGCTTTTTTTGTAAATATTCTCCAAGTAACCCAGGTTTTAAAGACATGCCCAGAGCAGAGTATTACCAAATTCAAGGTCTCACTTCCAATGCTGGATCTTCTAGATACTGTATCAGAAAGTGTTCTTGGAAACTATTGCCTAAACAGGGCCAGTTTACATCCACATTTATTGTCATTTAGCTTGAGCAGCTACTTCTCCTCTTTCTGGGATTCACTACCTTTTTGTATTTATGGGGAACAGTCATATCACTTTCCAGATTACACTTTGCTAATGTGGATATTCAAGCCTCTTCTAAACTACTTTCACAAGACAGATGCTCCATTCCCCGATCATCCTTCTAGCCGCGGTTCCAGCTTAAGTTCACCTTTCTCAAAGATGGATGTTTAGAGCTGCACACTGAGCTCTAGATCAAGTTTCATCTGTGCCTTACACAGAAATATTAACATTTCCTCATGTCTGCTAGAAATACCTTGCCTGAGACAACCTCCCATCATTTGTACCTGACCAAATCACAATGTGGCTTCACAGTTCTTCTGTAAGAGCTACAAGCTATGACAGGTGAGGTCTGGCAAAACCTACTACAGCAGTAGGAGACAGTTTTGTCCCCACACCAGCTGCCTGTTTGATAGAGGCAACCACAATCACAGAGTCTGGAGTGGGGTGCACATACCTGAGCCTATGTACTACCAGTTACAGTCCCACATTAGCTATCCTGCAAATCATCCTGAATTATGCCAGTGAAAATCAAGGAAAACCCATAGATGCCTATGCTGAACCTGAGGTTTGAGGCAGAACGAGTCATAAATGCTGGCTGAGGGGGAACGACCACAGTCGTAAAGGTCTCCTTTGAGAATCAGAAGCAGAAAGAGTCGTTAACCAGGGTGAGACAGAACTCGTTTCCCTATCATATTGGGGGCAACCCTGCTGTGCACTGTTACTTTTTGGTTTTTTAAAGGCTGTTCCTTATTCATGAATGCATTGGGCAAGGAAAACCAGTTGAGCAAAAGCCACTAAATAATTTGTCAGGATGAGTTATCCTTTGCCCCAACAAGCACTTCTAAGCTTTGTATCCCTCACCCGTAGACTTCGGCTGCATGCAAGCCACCTGCAAAGCTGCATCTGCGCTAACCTGCCAACCACATCAAACCAGTAACTTCCATTGCCAGTGGGGGTAGCCAGCCAGATGAGGAGCTATCAGGAAAAGGTTATCAGGTGAGCCATTCATCTCACAAACATCGGCTTACAACAGTAGCATCAGCTTTGGTTCAGTTGGATATGGGAGGTTGTTTATTTGATTTCTGGATCAAAAGCATGATTAAAATACACATTGGAGAACCCAAGATTATTAAAGCTACAACATACATCATCAATATGGAATGTGTTAATGGCTTTCACATACATTATTTATTTTTTTTTCAAGGTATTATCAGCTAGGAAGATAGTAGTTACTCCCTCCTCCCACCTATAGACATTCACTAAATGTATATACATATCCAACTTAATTTACCAGAGAAGTACTGAAAGAAGAGGTACCTCTGCCTGCACAAGTAGTAAGGTTGGACAAAATAAAAATTAAGATGCGCATTTTATATTTTCCTCCTTCAAACCGAAAAAAAAATGACATTGTCTTCTGTGAAAAGTAGGACAACAGGAATCTGTGTTTTAACACAGGAAGGCAAATTAATTCTTTGTGAAACAACACAGAAGTCAATGGCACTATACCAGAGATGAATTTTACCCAGGCTGTAAAAAGAAAACATAAGTGCAATGCAGACCAACAGAAGAGATTCCATTTAAAGTAAGAATTATGTTTCTGTCAGAAAAAAACAACAACTAACTAAATTTGTTTCCTGGAAGGAGATCCAACTTGGCTCCACTGCAGCAGTGTAAAAGGATCCAAAATAAGTAACAGCAGGCATCTCCGCTAAAATTTGCTTCTGATCGACTTCATTTTTTCTCTGGTACCAGAGAAGAATTGAACACACATTGCGAGTGAGGCACAGTAGTTCACTGCACAGAACATGAGAAAGGGGGCTAATGCTCTGGCATTTAAAACTCGGCTCAGCCAGTGAGTCAGCACTTGCTCTTAAACAAACCACATAGACTCTGTGCGGGTAATTCCCACCTAAATGCCTTCTATTTCAGACATATAAGCCCCA
>VYXH01000541.1:50337-245973 GCA_013397275.1 Burhinus bistriatus | reverse complement strand
TCCTCCTTTTTTTTTCTCCCCCCCTCCTTTCTCCCCTTCCCCCCCCCAACTCACACTTCCGATATTTCTCTCTCCCGGCAGCGGTCTGCTCTCCTCGCTACACCAGAGAGAAATGCAATAGCTTGGCTAAGGTAGACAGAGCAAAATACAGAGAATAGTTGCTCCAGGGCTTTGAAACCCCTCAAGGCAAGGATCAGGATACAATTAGCTCATGTCTCTACCTCCAGTCGGAATCAATCTCCGAAATAAAAGTTAAATTAAATTAACTGATCACACGGGCATAAAATTGATCTCCTTCGAAACGTGCATATAGATAGATATATATATATCGCGTGTATTTTTTTTTTTTCGGATTTTTTTGGTGGAAAAAACAGTCTCATTCCAGCCTCCAACTTGCTTTTTACTCTCCTCTTGCACAGAAAAGCTGATTTTAATCGTTGTGATTAGTTTTGATGTAACGTTTCCGCGGGCGATTTCTGCAAATGGATGGAGTGTTTCTTTGCCAGAAGAGGGAAAAGCAGCAGATGATGATAATTATAAGGATTGTTGGTTGTTTCTTTCTTTCTTTCTGTCTCTCTCTTTCTTTTTATTTGTATTTAGATCTGTCTCTTCACTTTCCCGAGTTGACCTGACATTGCCATTGCACTAAGGTCGCACAACTTGTTGATTAGGATCACCTCCCGTTTTGATCGAGGGATATGTGATAATTTGGCAGTGGAGCAACACATTTTCTGTTCCCTTGGCTATATAACTTCCCAAATGACGTGTATAAAAATAAGCACATGGAGTCTGCTTTGCCCCAATCAAGTCTGAATCAATGCCTGGGGGTGATACACAAACTCATTTCAAATGCTCAACCATGCAGAATTGCAGAAAGATTGAAGGAGTTGCACTGCATTTTTTATTTTATTTTTTTTTTTAAAGCAGCAAAATTAAAAGAAAACAAATCCATGTAAGCAAATCCAGGAATTTACCACTTAGGTTCATGTGACATCGCTCGCAAACGCTACTAACTTTCTTTTTCCAATTATCCAGCTGAAATGGAGCCTTCCCTTTTTCCTTTTCTGCAGCCGGGAGTTTGCAGCTCCTTTCTCCTGAAGAAAATAGAACGGGGGATAACCAAACAATTTACAACTCATTCTTGGTCAATGTTCCCTTATTCTACCATTCTTTACCTCCTACTCTGCTCTATATTGCTTTGTTCAAAGCTACCGTATACAGAAGCTGTATTAATTTTTTGTTGTTGTTAGAGTGGACTATTTTGTCATAAACCCATGGGTCACCTCCCATTAGCGTCACATCCTCGCAGTATACTTTTGTGAAACGGTATGTTTCTAAGCACTTCACAGTCCATTAATTCAGAGTCTTTGCTGACATTTCCTATGAAAAAGACCAGGCTGCGAGGCCAAAACTGCCCAATAAAGCCCCTGAATGGAACCAGACGTGTCCATCGAATACCTACAATTAGCTTTTTTTTATTATTATTATATGTTTCTAGTATTTTAAAGAAAGTAACGCAAAATATAACAATCGCCTTTTTCTCCTAAGGCAATTGCTGCAGCCTAAGGAATGACTAATTCTCTTGCTTAAAAATACATCCAACCCAATAAATTCTTTTTGTCCTTCCTCTTCTCTTTAAATGATAAGCATAATAACGTGGATGTTATATGTCTCACACAGGAATTGCACCATTTGCGAACGCTTTGTCATTGTGATATAACGAGCACAAATATGTTAGGTTAATTAACCAGGAATGGCTGACAAAAATTAAAAGGAAAAACTTTAAGTAACCACACACTTACATGCCCCAAGAAGCACTCAACATGGCTTCATCTCCAAATTTTATTTTTAATATTCTTCCAAAACCTAGGAGCACACAAGAGGAAAAACTCCCCTCAACCATTTATGTGTTCTCCAGCTGGGTTTGTGTGGGACAGGGTCATTGCAACCCATTGCAATGTTACACAGCTTTAGCAATGGAGTAATTTTTAAGTACTTAAATCTGGATTAACAACATAAAGATTCTCACGGGTGGTCAATTAAAACGCAGTAAAGAAAATTTTTGAATTTTTCCATCCAGATGAAGCGAACAGTTTACAAGTTCAGTAGACCTGTGTCTTGACCTAACTTTATTTCTTTCTTACAGTGTGTCATCGCAGAAAAAAATTGTGGCTCTTTGTATGTGACTGTTCTAAATGTTTCACTGCTCTTCTCTTTCTAATAAATAAATAAAGCAATGCCGGCAGCCTGGCACTCATTAGCGACCTGCATAATACAGAGAAAATAATCAGTAAAGGAACAAATTTTAATTTCAAGCTCGCAAGTGGCAATTATGGAGAAAGGTGAAGAAAAATAGCAATGCAGCATCCTTTAAAAATGTGAAAAATACCCTTGTGCTGTTATTTTACCTGCAGCAAAGAGTTTATCAAATGATGTCAGCAACAGATAAGAAAAGGTGTATTTTCTTAAGAAGTAAGAAAGTGTATTTATTACCTCAAGAAGGCTCGTTTGGTAAAACTTTCATCTCTGAGTCTGACAATCATGGGCTTAAGTCTCACGTCACACTCGTGGGATAGGGCAAACGCCCACTGGAGTAGCTGTAAACCATTTTGGGTAGATATTGCTGCCTTCATCTGTCCACTGTCTTATCATGATGGGACCACAGCCTGGTCCTTCCCTCTACACGGTGGTCAAAGATATAAAGGCGCACGAATGAAATGGAGATATTCTCAAAGAAGTCGGTGTTAACTGCTACACTGAAGCACTATCTGCATCTTTTCACATGCAAATGAAACATTTCCATAGTACTTTCCCAGGAGAGGCGAGGAAAGACCCTGGCTTTGCTTATTCTTCTCCCTCACAGCTTTCAGTATCCGCAGCCTTCTTTGCCTTAACTCAGGCCTGAGTTTACTACTGGTGTGGCTGAACTCTGATTTAGGGATGAATTTTTGACAGCGGCAGAGTTCATAAGAGATCAGTATAACCCATAAGGGCTGTTACATATCTCTAACCAAGTTAGCAAGGTTTACCTTTATTAACTGCTTCGAGGTAATTTGCATACAAAGGAGAACACATTAAACCAAATTCTGTTCTGTTTTACTTGGAGTTATCTTTTTTTAAACAGGTTTACATAAAACTACATTGTGTTTGTGCATTATGAATATTTTACTGATGCTGAATAGCAACCTTAATGAGCTCAAACTGAGCTCAATATTTGATTTCTGAATTTCTTCCTCAAATCATCACCTGTTCCTAATTAGCCTCTGGAAAACTATAGTACTTTTGCTGTATCATTGTCAATGTTAACAGTATGGAAAATTGCAGCTTTTGAAGAGGCAGGCTTTCCAACGGCTGCAGATCATATGTGTCCCCTTGCTAAAGGGCATTATTTCTGATTTAGCTGTAATCCTGCCTGGAAACAAGTACAGGGGCTCTTCTCAGGAAGGCCCTCATGTCAGCTTGACCTTCTTTTGAAAGTTCCCTCCTGCAGCTCCATGGGCTTCATATGTGTTGCAATCTTGTTTCAAAAATATTAAGAAGGGCAGCTCAGTGTGGAAATAAAAGCTAGCAACAGTTGCCTGCGTTAGGTGTTTTGTCAGTGGCTCTTTTTTCTTTTTAGAAAAATAGAAAGAATTTTACATTGCATTTGAAGGGAGAGATTTATGAACACAGTTTCTCCAGATTCATTTTCCCCAAGGAGTGTTAAAAATAATGTATTTTTTTCTTTATGGCCAGTCACATTTTGATGCAGTATTTGACAAAATAGATTGTTATTTAACTGTGAAATGAACAGCGTGAACCATACCAAACAGTGAAGTAGCCTAAGCAACAGCATCCCTTCTACGTTTGTCAGAATAACAGGGAATAAAGCCACAGGTCTACTCCAGGAAGGTGGCTGAACTAATGCAGCAACAAATACTTATACCCTGTTTCTAAATAGTCCCTATGTACCACTTGCACTTATGCCATATATGCTCTTTCACTCAATTAGAAACCAGAACCTGAATAAAAGTATTTCCGTATCCCACTACAATTCCCGGTTGTGAGGTTGTCTCTGTGTTAGACAATGCAAATGCATACAGAAGCAGAAGTAGTAGTGGATTTCCATGTGGATCCCTTGGCTCTGCCCTCAGCTGCCCAGATGTGACAGGTCTGCCTGCCAGTCGCTGTAAGAGGAGGTGATGTCTCCCCCTGCATCACAGCACCAAAATCTCCTGAACTCCATGCTCACTAAGTTGTCTGCTTCAGAGAATAAGACCAGAGTCTGTGGGTAGGTGTTTTAAGGAGAAACAGCATTACTGGAGTGGGAGATGAAGCTCATTTATGTAATTTTATCATTGGTATGAAAACTCCCAGATTGAACTAGGTTCTTCTCCAGAAACATCCGTTTTTAGTGTACCAAAATCTCTTGGGAGTTTCTGAGTCCCTTGTGAAGATATGAACAATCTTACAGACTTTATGGGTGATCAAAGGATCACAGAGTAGTTTCACAGAAAGCCTCTCTTCAGGTTTTTGGGGCTTTTCCATGGGTGTCTTTCAGAAGCCTTCAGCACCCCTAAATCCCTATGCCAGCAATGGGAGCTCAAGATGCTAAAACCTCTAGCAAATCATGACACTTGTGGATAGGTAAAAAAGAAGGGCTTAGAAGAGTCCCTTTGAGTGTGCAGGATTGAAAATGCGAACCCGGGTGTCATCGCCCCTCCTCCGTGTATATGCATTTATAATGAACTTTGAGAAATTCACTGCATTTCTCTGATGTTCTCTGCTTTCCTCTTCCCTCCCCAGTTATTCCTTTCCCTGAGAAACAGCCCCTTGGCTCACTTGGTGATTGCAGAGGTTTTCTGAGGGGCACAATGGGATAATACCACACTGGTTTTGTTTCCTGCCTTCAGACATTTGTTGCATGGAAAATCTGTCTTTGCAGCAAAATAAGTGGGAGAGGAGCGATTCTGTACAACCTGTGAGGGCAGAGAGGAAATCAGAGCTCACCTCTGCTCCTGCTATCTTTTACTTTGACTGGATTGCCCCTAGGTACATTTGAAACCTCTCCTCCCAGTGCAAGCCAGATGTTTTATTTGGATTTGTAAGTACACTTTGCAAAAGGACTAACGCGCCCTTATGGTCACTGTAAGCTTTTCTGGGCTGGATCATGTGAAGTATCATCAGGGTTGAACATGGAAGAAACTTCAGTTGGTCTAACTGTTCAGATAAAGTGTGCAGAATTCAAGGCATAACTGATAATGTATCTCATAAGATTGTACAAATTGCTCTAAGATTGTTCCAATTTAACTGCTCAACTCATTCTAATTAAAGATTATGTTGAGGAAAAGAGGGTAAAGTGTGTCTGTGTATGTGTGTGTGTGTATGTTGGTGTGGGAGGGAAATTGGTAAGGAGAAAAATAAGCATTTGATCAACTTGTTTTTGCTATTTTATATTCCAGTACCATATAACAAAACCCACCGCTTCTAGAGGTAGTATAATCTGCCTCATTCTCAGTTCATCTAGTCCAGAACCACTCAGCTTCGCTACACGGTCTTATTGCCTGAGCCAAAACTGCTCACGAGAAACCCTATAATACAATGGAAGTACCTTCAGGGCACCATAGAAATTTATGTTAGTGTATCTCTGCGCATCCTTTGGGTGTCAGAATATCTCAGCTTTCCTACCTATAAAAATTATTCCCTGAGCACATCTATATACATAGAGACAGTAAGTAGAGGTATTTGGTGTTGTTAAATAACAAAACACACCAACAACCTTCCCTCCCAGATTTTTAACATGAAACCCACCACTCTCAGAAGCGTTACTCAACTGTACCTTGAGTTTTCAGAGAGAAAATTGACATTGATGGTACAATACTCCCTTTCAATATAGCTATATTTCTAAACTCACTCTTCCAGAAAATGTGACATACTAGCATAATATGGAAATACATCGAGATAGTTATTTGAAGTATGAATTTCTATCCAATAAACTATCCCATTCAACTCACGAAATGTTTCAGAGGAATACAAAATACAGCTTCAAGAGAAATTCATGCTGTGAAATCTGGATTTTTACCTGTGTTTTGAATAGCCCAAAGTCTGAGAGTGCATACATTGGTCTGGGATTGTTGAGCAGCTGACCTGGATAAAGAAAGGGGCAGATTGTAGAACTTGAACAGGGCTGTTATTACACCCACCCTTCAGAAACAGTCCATTCCAAGATTTTAGACCTATAAATAATGATTGTAATGAGTGATTCGCAGATTTTGGAACCAGACTAATTTTCTAGACTTATTGTAGAGCAAATGTACCTTTTAAAAAGGATATTTGAAAGAGATACTTGCTAGCCTTCTGCTAAAGAAGCAGCAACTGTCTGGAACATTCCCTTTCCAAAACAAAAGTGTATCATATTTTGTGTTATATTTCTGTGTGACAGAAACTATCCTATGCAGTCAATGCTATGCATGAGCTCTGAAAAGCTGATGTTGCTCCTTGCTCTCTCTTTGTAGAAACAGGGATCCGTGGAAAGTAGCTGTACTTTTCTGGTTGGAACAATTTTGCTCCAAAAGTGGAGAAATCCATTTTTAAATCAATGATGTTTTTCTCCTAGCCACTTCCTGAAAAGCAACAGTTTTTCACCTCATACCGATTTTACATCATTGTCATTTCCCAGGTTTGCAAGGAATTATAGGAGCTGGGCTACTCCAGCCGTACTTGATGGATGAGTTTATGCAAAGGAGGAAAAGTGCATAAATGTTAAGCTACTATGTGCTTCGTTCTTGGTTTGACATGTTGCGTATACACCACAGCTGCAGTTATAAGGATAATTTTCATGTTTTAGTAATGTCCCAGTACCTTGTTTCATACAAGCAACTTGTGAACACTGAGCAGTAGTAGGCAGCAGTGGGGTTTTGGGTAGTGACAGCAGTCAGGAGGGGTATGAACATTGCAGCCACATCAATGTTCTTATTTGTTTATTTTCTGGTCGAAAACAGTGGCTTGCCAGAAGCTTGTCGATATTTTAATCCATGCCCTGCTGGTCCTGTCACAGCTGCTAGGGGGACATGAAGAGACCTACAAGTTTAAAGACGATTTTAGTTGACTGCCTGTGAAAATAGACACAGTCATCTCCTAAGGCAAAGGCTAAGGCTGAAAATGTCTGCCAGGGAAAAACGCCCATCTGGCAAAACTCTCCCTCTCGTGCCACAGTCACTGAAAATTGCCGTGCTAGTTCATGCAAAGGCAATACTCCCATATATACCTCCAGGCAACCTTCCTCCATCCAGACCAGCATAAGGCAGATGTTGAGAGAAGTCCTACCTTGTCAGCCAACCTCCCGCTAGCCTGCTTTGGGTTTTGTTCTTGTATGTTTTCCAGTCTTCAGCCTTCTTGTGAGCAACTGAACCATGCTAAAGTGGAGCCCCTAGAAAAGAAAGGACATGATGATCATCAAATATAAATCCAAAGACAGTTCAAGGAAGGTGACACAGAAGAGGCATCTCACAAGTACACATAGGCAAGCGAGCGTTGCTGCCAAGGCCACGTCTATGCTAGGAACACTCCCCTGACAGATATAACAGCAAACAGTGCTGGCAAAGAGTCAGCGGCTTGATGTAGCTGGCATAGTTGCTGGTGCAAAGAAAGGAATAGGACTCTGTGTCAAGGCAATTGACTGCCTTCTCCTCTCTCTGCAACTACACTACCTGTGCACACAAAGTGAAAAACGACTACTGCAGATGCACTCACACTGGCAAAACTGGCTTATCCCTCTGTGTCCTGCTCTTCTCTTCCCCAGCAGAAAATGCAGAGTTTTGCTAATGCAGCAGCAGCCACCTTCGCTCTCCTGACATCAGCCAACAGAGAAAAGCAGTTTCAAAAATGATCAGCAAAGGTCACAAATACTAAGAAAATATTCCTTAGCCTTTGCCTGGGGATTTACTGCCACTTATCAATGGCTTGGCCATGACATTGTCTCTCTTGATTTCTCTCTTAGTTTTAAAGAATGATGTTCTCAATTTACCTTTTTAATGCAATGCTCAGCTAAACCACCCACACTGATGCTTAGCATAGGAGCAATCCTCTCTCAGTTATTTCTCTGTGCTATCATACAGATAGACACGGAAACATACTGGTTGTGACTGTGCAGCAAATTCAAGCCAAACTTAAAGTAAAATCATTGAGGTCAGAGAGGGAACCTTGCCAATGTTTATTACCTTATACTCTTCCAAGATAAATTTCATTTGATCATCAGTCATCCCCAAATCCAGGATACACCAATGCTTTTTAATTCATCTCAGGCTTCTCACAATCCTCTTCAAGTGCATGGGACAATGAGTACCATCAGCAAGTGCGACTCACTCACTGTTTGTTTTGCTCTACCAGCTCACTAGTGCAAACACGTGTTGAGAGCTGTTTCAGCGTCCCCTTCAGGAGCACCCCATTCTTCTTTCTTTCTCACCAGCAGCTATGGCCCCAAACCTGAAGGATGCCAAACACCCCTAGGGAGGTCCTGGGCTCCTTTGACAGCCATGGCAGAGGAGTTGGTGTGTACAGCCTTTGTCAGGAACAAGCCGAACTAAACCAGGTGTAGTCTGTATCAAGGCTGGGTTCATTTTTCTTCTGGTACTTATTTTCTGTAGCGCGCCTTAGAACTTATTGGTCATGACTTCCCAAGAAGCTGAGTGTCCCTGCTTCCCTGGGAGAATCGGGTCAATACTCTCTCAGCTGCTTTACAAACATTGACTAACTAATCCATGCAATACCCCCCAAGATAAGAAAACGAGGCAGAGAGATTATATGACTTGCCCAAAGCCACAGAAGGAATAAGTGTCAGGCTTATTATGAACAGGGCGTATAGATCAAAGCAAATACTACGAGAACTCAGGAGTTCCTGTCTCCCAGTCTGCTTTTTACAACAGAGAACAACACTACTTTTCTACTGTATAGCTTTTACAGGACTGTTTTTGTCAAAAGCTTGAAGGAAGTCCAAATAAATCATCTTAACTATCCTATATTGGTGCAGATGACTTAGGTTTGTGAAAGGAACTTGCATGCTTGCCAGCTTTCTGTGAGAAATGATGTCATGAGATCACAAAGGCACAATCTCTTTCTCAAGTAAAGTTAATACAACAACTTCCCTCTATGGCCTTAGCTATACAGCTGCAGGATTTTGTTTTTTTTTTTTTTTACATGTGTGTTTTAAATCTTCTATTCTTAACTAATTTAGTAGCAAAACTTTACTAACTGGAAGATTTAAGTTGCAAGCTTCCTTGTAATGCTTGGCTTTTTAAATCATAGCACTTCAGGGAATGAGGAACTTGTGAATAGTTGTGTACCACACACCAGCATTCTGGGTTTTTCAGGGAGTTACTCGGTGCACTTCAGTGGTTTGTATGTCCCAAGAAAAAATCATTTTCATGCCAACTGTACTCCTTGTTAAACTGAAGTCAATAGCAAAGTTCCTATAGATTTAAATACCCCAGGTTTGTACTTCTTATTTCTGTTTTGATCTTTAAATTCATTTTACTGTGGAGATTGTATCACAGATCCAAAGTGTAAACTTGTAGAAGCAAATGTACTGCAATTTCGTATTACTTTTAGTGCTGGTAAAAAATACTTTGTGTTAGGTTTTTTTCAGGTTTTAAACATTACCTGGTTATACGGGAACTCCTTTGCAGGAGTAGTAGTACTGAATACTCTTCTGCATATAGCCGTACGTGTGTATATACACATACATATCTTTATCTGTGAGCAACAGACCAAGTCAAAGCTATGCACAAACCTCTTAATTCTACATTTCCTAATTTGTAAATGATGAGCTATACAATCAGTGCTCTATTCAGAATAGTTTTCTCCTACTGAGTTTCCTAAAATAATTTCTTTTTAAGAGAAAAATGGGAAAATTGGAAAGACTGCTGGGCAGACTGGAGAAAATTGCAGGAAGATATGTAAATGCCATGCTCTGAAATGGCTGGGTTGGATCACAGACTGCCCGAAGGCTCTCTAGAGGTCCAGGTGCCCATCCCCCTGCTCAGCCATCGGGTGTTTCTGGGTGACTGCAGACGGCAGCTATCTCTGTACGCAATGGGATCTCCAGTGATGGGAGATGACCTGTTTCCTGACTACCATTTGGAGACGATCTCATCCTCTCAAAGGGCGTTTTCGTGATTTGACTTGCTGGATTCTGCTACGTGATGGTATGTGATTACTTTTTACTGTTTCTGTTTTGTATGGGAGCATGCCAAGCAGCTCCTCCTTTGAGAGACTGCTCATAAGAGCGACAAGTCCATTCATCGGATTTAAGAGTTTTATTTTGCCCTTTAGCCTGCTAATTTCCTTGCACTGAAACTTTAAGTTTAACTTTTTATTCAGACATTGTTTTCTGAAATCATATTATCAGTGGTCTGACTTAATCAGTGAACATTTACTCCTCAGCTCCTGTATCAAGTCACTGAACTAGCTAAACACTTAGGCAGGGACTTAAGTCTCATTAAGTTCAATGATACTTAAGCACATGTTCAAATGCTTTGATGAACTGAGGCCTAAAGCCTCCATATTGTTATTACACTAGATTAAGCCAGCAATTAAAATTTGCTGTTTGGAAAAATGAGTTATTTCTGACATTATTGTTAGGATGAGCATTCATTTGAGCATACTTGCTACCATATGACTTGATAGAAATGCACGTTATGTTCCCTCAGCACAAAGTGAAAATAAACAGCAGCAAAAGGGAAAACTCCTGCTGGTGGGCATTCTGGTCTTTCCAGAATGTCTGGATCATGAGGTTTTGGAAAAATGTCTCTCCCAACCAGTCATGTATGAATGGGCAAAATAAACCAGGAGTAGGTAAAATAGTTGCTGTCACTGCTGTATTGAATTTTGCAGGTAATTCTGTACCAGATTACCTTTGACTGTATAGAAAGCATTCCTCCTAATGTCATTTGCTACATCATTTAGGCAAGGGGATTATAACACACCTAAATTCATAAATCTCTTATCTGTGGTATTTAAATAAACACAGTCCCTACCTGTTTGGTTTTTTTTTTTTTTTCTCTGGTTTCTTAGTGCCTGGTTATACCCTGTGCATTCACAGGGCGAATGCCTAAACCCTCCAGTTTTATTTAGTTTTGGTTCTGCTGAGCTTCATTTCAGATTTGAGAGGAATCCAAAAAGTAGGTGACACTGTGCCACCCCAGGCACATTTTGGCAGGTGTTGGCACAATTTCCAGGGCTCCTGGGGACTGCAGATCCCCTGCAGACCTGGGCAGGCCTTTCGATCCTTTCCACCTTCCTGGGATGAGATGCTAGCTGGCTCACCTCCTTTCTTAATCATGCTAATTCTTTGTTTTTCTGTTGTGCTTCCTATCTGGAGAGTGCTGTTTTTTCGTTATTTAACTGAATATCCCAAGCAGCAATCATTGCCTCCTTATGTTTACTTTCCCCCCAGCTTACAAAAGACACGAGCTGAAAACAGCTAAAAGGTGGACAAACGGATCTGAATTGTGTGGATACAGAGAGCAAGACAGGTAGGTGTAAGAAAGAGAATTGCTCATCTTGGATGAATTTGTTCAATACCTCTTGGTGTGCCTTTTGATTTGTTACGCTGATGCCAAAGCCTGTAAGAGAGAAAATAGGTCTCATCTGATTATACCTTGCTGACTTCAGCAGGGATTTTTTTACTAAGTCAACAATACCTTTAATTTTGGATAATGTTTCCTTTGTAAATGAGATTAATACACCCAGTGTGAATGCGTAAGTGTTGTTTCATTCCTCACTCCCTCACTGTCACAGCTTCATTGGTGACTTCTTCCAGGAGTCACTAAAATCATTGTGAACCCACTGTGAAGATTCACATGGCAGAGAGCTAACGCCGTGAAAGGGACAGCATCGTTAGTTGAACTTGAGGTCAGTGTACATCCACAGACACTTTGCTTTCATGGAAATGTATGAATAGTGGTAAGATGATTTTATTTTTTAGGATGCCAAAAATAAAAGTGAGATTCAGCTACCTGGTAAATGCTCCAGGGTAATGGTGAGCATGGGATACAGTCCTGCAGGGTGGAATAGCCTCATGCCTGGCTCGTGTCAATGACAGCACAAGGTTATCAGCACCATCAGCTGTCACTCAGCACGTGCACGATCAAGCCAAAAAAGAAGGGATTCTTCTCCGGATATAAGAAAACAGCTCAGTGTGCATAGTGGAAGCTTGCTCCTGTCGGATGGCTACCACTTTTGATTGCCCATTTGCCTCATTGTGGCAGATATTAAGGTTCAAATAGCAGTTCTCATTTGCGACTGACGTGTGAAATGACAAGGAGGAACTCTCAGTGTCACAGTTATCTCACTGACCAGGGAGTACAGCATGAGAAATGCCGGTTTACGGCTCATGTCAGAACAGAGCAGAAAGAGAAACCAGACTGGAAGTAAAATCTTGCAAACACAGAAAAATGCAATTAATGTAAGCATTGCTTTGAGCTGAGCTGAAATCTCTGTCCAAAGGTTTATAACCTTATAATCTACTCCTGCTTGAATTCTGAGTCTTGAACTACCTTCTATGTTTGTGGCACTGGACTGGATGAAGTAGCTCACAACAAATTAAATGAAAAGTGTTATAAAACGATGGAGTTTCCGTAAGCTGCTCCTGCTCTTCTGGGCCAAAACCTCAGGAGGCATCAGGCACCCTCTGTAAATGAATCATTCATCATGGAGCTTGCTCTTACTTTTATTTTTGGCATCCTAATAAATAAAATCAATTTAATGTTATTTACACAGGCATGCTGCAAATGAAATGGTCTGGGCTGATTTATTTCATCTGAAGATTTAGCCCATTATTATTTGTGCTGAAAAATCAATGCGGAAAGAATCCTCACAATTCTTGTAATTTCCCCAAATGAACTTAAATTATGAAGGGTGTTTGTGAGAGGAATTGCAGAAGAAAAGAAGAATGAATATCTTGATAATTAGTTTTGTCCCCCTCTCCCCATCCAGACTATCCTTAACATTGCTTCTTTTAGAAGATACAATATTAAAAATCCCCCAAACCCGTTTGTCCTAATCGTCCGGTGGAATTTAGGGTACTGTGACTGTATAGTTTTATAGTGGAATCTACAGTGTGATCCTAAACCAGCCTTGTTGTGTCCTAAATTTTACGGCACAAAGATTGCTTGGAGGAATAACCTCTTTTGTTTGGCGCATTGGAGCCCAGATTGCCATGACTGTGGCTCATGTTTTGTTCATGTGTATACATATGTATATATTTTCACTTTCTGCTCTTTTTCATTTCTCTTGGAGCACTGAGGCTTGTGTGCTCGCTAGTTTTAAATTTCTGCAGCAGGAGAGCTGAGGAGTTTGCTTTTTATTTTTTTTTTTCCCGTTTGTTCCCCAAACTCTTCTTGCAGTTTAACAAGTCAAATACAAAACACGGGGGAAATAAACATTCACATGATGGTACCGTGCGTGATATGGCATCATTGATTGGATATACTGCATTGGAACATCACACAAAAGAGCCTGTAACGAAAAAAATTCAGTTGCCTGGAGCTTTGAGCTTTCAAATTAGGCTAAAGAGGTTCCCCTGATAACCAGCAGTGTTGAAGCTTTCAGTATTATTTAGCTGCCCAGGGATCAGTAATGGTTTTCAGTTAGAAGGGCCCAGAGAGCAAACGCACTGGTAAGGTAACCCACCTGCCCACTCAATACTTTGGGATCAAAAAGTCTATCTAAAAATCTTCAGTTTACCAAGCTTAACAGAGAGCGAATGCAACTCTCCCTGCTGCAACACTATCTCCGTCTGCGCAGCCTATTTTGCATCAAAAGATCCATTTGAAAGTAGAGATCCCTTAGAGCTAAATATTCTAAACTGACAGAAGAATTTCTAGTGGCACACCAGCCTAAAGCCATATTTTTATGAGGACATCACTTTCTATTTCTAAGCTTCAGTATGCACTCATGCTTCCTCATCGCCAGGAGCCATGCCACATCAAGTTGCCTCCTCCCAGCTTTTATGTTTTTTTAATGGAGTCCGGTTTTCTGCCTAACTTATGGCTATCTCCCTGACAAATTTTCAGACACCTATGTCACTAGGACAGAGGTGTCCTGGTGTGGCGCAAGCTAGAAAGGACATTGTAGGTGTTGTTAAAAAAATAGACGGGACACCTGTTTTTAAATCCGATTATTCTTGAAAGTTGGGAGGGATTTAAAAAAAAAGAAACCAAACATGAAAAAAGAGACAATATGCAGTATTTGGTCCTCAAGTATAAGATACGAATTAGCAATAGACAAGAACTTTAAGTTCATGGGCCTGATCCTGTATTGTTTGCCACCTCCCAGTGCTGGCTGTGAAGGGGAGCTGTGCTGCACCCTTGGCACCAGCAATGCTTTGCACCACTGCCCTTGGGTTGCAGTCTCCTTGGGGCAAGGCTCCCGACTCCTTGTACATCTTATTCAGCACCGAGCAGACTGCTTGCACTTAAAAAACCTGCAATCACTTCAGTGTCTGGCTAGAGCCTGACAAGTCATACTGCTGGGTTTAAAGAAACAATAATGGACCTTCCTCAATTTCATACCATGGGAAAGCACTGCTTTTACAGTAATGAAGCTCATTTTTTTCCCCTGATGAAAAGGTGTCAGGGTTTAGCCGCTCCCTTGCAGTGCTGGGAAGTTTAACATTCGCTAAAATATTCTAAAGGACTAGCATAGGATTTCAGTCCTAAAAATTCCACATCCATCAAAGAAGGTAGGAATTTTCATGTTAAAAGAGGAAAGATGTGCTGTTATAAGTCAGCAACTCAAATGCCTTTATCTATACAGCCTGCAAGACATCTGCAGAACATTCAGCAATTAAATATGCCCCCAGCTGAACAATAATGTTGCTGCTCGGTCTGCATATAAATTAGAATGAGTTAAGGGTGGGTGTTCAAGCTGGGCTCTGTTGTCAATATCCTATGCCATAAGCTGCCCTTGAAGTCACCCTGGAGTCAGCAAAGGGCACTTGCAAAGGTCCCAGCCACACATCTCTTCCTCCCTCACCCCAATAAAACAGAGCAGAGATCCTTGAAAGAAGGATAAGTACTAATCATTCATCACCTTAGATAGCTTAGATTGTCTCTCAGCCTCCCAAAATATGCCTGTTTGGGAGGGATGCAGAAAGAAGAAAGAAGGGATGGAGTACTTCACCTTCAGATCCCTGTTCTATGTGAGTAGCAAGCCAGACTGGGAGTGGTTGGAGAATCTTACCTCCCACCCCAGCACCAGGGTTTTCCCAGGGGTGCCACCAAGCATAGAGGTTGATTTTTAGGCTGCTGAACTCACTGCAGCTTCCCCTGCCTGGGAATTTTGGCCGAAGGGCTAACAGTCTATGTTTTCTACCCCCAGCAAATGGCCTGTCCAGCTGTGGTTTGGAGCCCCCAGGTGAGCATTTGTGTGTGCATGTGCACGCTAGAGGGGCAGAGAGGAGGTGTTTTTCTCCCACTGCATCATTTCTGAGGGTGACTAGAGGATGTTGGCACACCCGGCTACCCGTGGAATTTTTATTAGAAATACACCTTTTCTCTAGTGCCTTTTGTGTAAGGATCCTGAAGTATTTTAAAGATGTTAAGGTATTTCGTGAAGCTGCTGTATCACTTGGGTGGGGAAGACAACCTGGGGAAGGAACCATAGGTGCCCACTCACATGTATAGCAGCACTGGCTGCAGTCGCTCAAGGGATAACAGCCCCTGCTCTGGTCACCAGCCCCTCTCCTCTCCCAGAGATCGCCCCTTGGAGGAGCAGAGGTAGTGGGACAGATGTCTTTCTGTGCCTCTGTGGCTCTTGCGGGGGCTGGTGCAACGGTGTACATCCATCCTCGTCCCCCAGGGAAGCACAGGCAGATGGAGCAGGGAGGGCACTGCCACATGATGCTTTCTGTGCCCCTGCTAGAAGGCAGGGACAGGGAGCATGGGTGGAGAGCTGGGGGCACAGACATCCGCAGCAGCAGGGGCGAGATTTGCCAGAGCTCATCTTTCAGAACCCCAAGGCATAAACTTCTCAGCTGACTTACACTTTCCTTATGACTGTAGCACCTCTTTGCTTACATTAAATTGCCTTGAGATTAAAAAAAGGGGCGGGGGGGGGAGGGGAAGAGCATTTGCCTGTTGGGGTTTATCCTCCCATAGAGCAACAAAGGCCACATTTGTATCTGAGAAAGGGAAACACTGGCTTGATCATTGCTCACAGGAGTAACCTTGTGTGGATAACCTGGAGAGCACAAGAAAACGCATAGCTAGGTGGCACAGCACCTTGCATGTTAACTGGGCTCAGGCACAAGTGGTTTTATAGTAAAAAATCCACTGTCTTCTGGGCAGAGCTTTCCATGTCACTTCTCAGCAGGAAAGAGCTACTTATTCTGTGCCTTGAATCTAATTTTAACAGCACCTTTCTTTATAAGCACTGCAGAATATCTGTTTTCTTTCAGCAATCTTATGGCAACAAACAGCTTATACCTCCCTTTCTTTGTCTGCTTTTTTTTCCCCTTTTTTCTTTTTTTTTTGGCTATTTGAAAAGACGCCTTGAATTTAACCTGGTACAAACAGCACTTGACTTGTTAGAAGTGATATGGGATAAAGAAGCTTACAGTATGCAGGATAACAGCCCTGCATGTCTTGCTAACCATATAAGCTCCTGGGAGAAAGGTACAGAAATATCCAAAAGCGGTAAATATAGTAAGGTATGCATAGGGCAACTACAGACCATTAGCTAGGGACCCATAATGGAACATTGCCATCTTTAAAGGCATTTTTGTTTCTACAATTTTTATGACAGTTTTATGGCAATTCTGTAACTACTGTACTTCACTGCTTCACAGTGATTCCTTTTTATCTCTTGAGATTATTCCAGTGTGTTAGGACGTAATATATGGAGAGAAGAGCAATCATTGCATAGCAAGCTACACATAAAAGAGTCGTATAATCAATTGCTCTGATGTCATAAAAGTCACAGTCCACTGATCTGATGTCACTGTGATGGATTGGGACTTTTAATGCTTCATTTATGGCGTTTAAAAAAAAAGGGAAAGGGTGGTTATGTCAAAACACATGCCATTCTTAATGTGGCATTAACAGAGCTAAATGGGATGCAGTGATATTTATTTATTTGACCGCAGAAGTGTGATCCAAGTTCAGCGTTAACAGCATAAATGTGGCTACTTCTGTATGCTTTCGGAAACCAGTGGGCGAGGGCCAGGAGCAATGAATATTTACTCCAGCTGAGGATCTCCCCCGATGTTTTAATTAATAACAAGGGAACTAAGGGCTCAGCCATGACTTTGCCCCAGGTCAGGGGCAGCACATGACTGCGCTACCCAAGGAGCAGCCTGGGAGGCTGTGGCTGGTGGTGTTGCATTCTGCTCCTGCTTCCCACATGTTTTGGCAAAGGAAATACCTGCGACTTGCCCTTCCCTTGCTTGCAGTAACCAGCACGTGGGGAGAGGAAGAGGAAGGGACTGGAACAAAGGTCTGCAAGTATTTTCATGGACAGAGCTGAATGGACACAGCAGTCATGCAAAGCTGGCTCTCTTCCCTTCGCTGTGGTCTGTTGCCAGGGAAAGCTGTTTGAAGGGGAATATGTCATGGCCCTTGGTTTCCAGGTGAGACAGTGCAAGGTGGGTCAAATGGGCCCATAAGACTCAAGGCATCCATAGGTCATATACGGCTAGGATTTAGGACTAGAAAACAGTCCTGTTTCAGGTTTTATACTCCTGAGGCAATAGGACCTTTAGAGGTGTGTGGGCTGGTACCATTTTCAGGGTCATTGTGTGGTGAGGAGAGGGACTATATTACTTTTTCAAGAGAGGAGTTTGAGGCTGGCATTTCCCATCCTGGCAGTCAGCCATGGCCCTCTACTGAAAAACATCAGCTGGCTGTTTCTGCTCAAACTTTTATCATCCTGGTCTTTGAAAGTGTCACTGACAGGTTTCAGGGTCTGTTCGTGTTGGGGACAGGCACATGTGCATAACTAGGGACAGCTCGTGAGTCCCAGAAACTGTCCTGGGCCCACAGGACTTGGTTTAATTTTGACTCATGTTAAGAAGCTTTTCTTTGCAACCTAGAGGACTGCAAAAATAAAGTTACTCTTTAGCAAATACCACAGCCATGAAATCACCACATACATGGACGTTATGCGCAAGAGCACCACTACCTTCGTTTGTGATAAGCATTGGTGTTTTTGCACCTGGCCAGGCTTACATCTGGAAAAAAACAGCTTGAGTCATTCCCATGCAACAGTCTTGCTCATCCTGGCTGCAGTTAAAAGATGATCCTTGTCACATTGCCAGAGACATTATCACTCTGCTGCCAGTGCTGCTCTTAGCTCCCTTCTCCCTCTCCTCACCTCCCCTGCTCTCCAGCCTCTGCTTTGCTTTCACTTCCTTGCCCATAAAGTCCCCTCAGCCTAAGAATGTCCCACTTGGCTCAGCAAAAGCGAATGCTGTGCCCTTGGGATTGTTTCAAGTAGGTTCTCCAGGGCATATCAACCCA
This sequence comes from Burhinus bistriatus, assembly GCA_013397275.1. NCBI lineage: Eukaryota > Metazoa > Chordata > Aves > Charadriiformes > Burhinidae > Burhinus > Burhinus bistriatus. The sequence continues at coordinate 227,479 of VYXH01000541.1, read as the reverse complement.
GTGCTGGAGAGGGCCTGTGGGGTCACAGCCAAGTAAGACGAGACTTCCCCTCCATGGTGGGAAGATGCGTGGCCCCGCTCAGTGCCTGGCGCCTGCCAGCCTGGGAACGGAAGATCTCACTCGCAGAATGGGATCCTCTGACTTCACTCGGAAACCTATTGCAGGTTCCCTGGACAAAAGCAAAGTGGTTTATGTTTGTATTCTGGTGCTGTGAATCCTCTGAGTCTCGGGAGCAGGGCTTGCCCTGCCACCAGAAACCCCTGACAGAACCACCTCCCTGATATCCGGCACATTTTCTCTTCCTTGAAGGCAAAGTTGGAAGAGAAGCCAAGCCAAGGGATCCATTCCAGATATCCGTACTAGTGCATATTTTTTTCACCATCATTTTAGAAGTACCATACAGTCCCTTTCCTTCATGTTGAAAGCAGAGTAAGAGAACTCCAATTTCATGCCCTCAGGCCTGAATAAAAGAATAAAAACAACACAACATTTGCATCTGTTTAACAGGCTCTGTTCTAGAAGTCTCCATGCAGGAAAAAAATATGGGGGGAAAAGCCCCATCACTCCAGGTTAAATGGAACCGTTCAGAGAGTACTGTGGGAAGGAAAGGCAGAGAAGGAAATTATTGTCATAAATGACCTAAGAATTCATGGCCTTACGACTGCAAACACAAAGTCTAAAAAGGTTACATTCTCTTGCTTCTCTGCCTACCCCCGATATCAATGAACATCAGCTAAAGGTGGCTGAAGAACCAATTTCATGCATCTACTGTAGAAGGAAATGAACTGAGCCAAGGGCAAAAATAAAATTATACAAATGTTATTATAGACTAGCCTGCTTCTGTCCTAGTTTAATTCAAATTTCAGTGCTGCAGGCTTTGCTGCTGGCAGTAGCCTTCCTGAATAAATCAACATTTGCTTACATCTAAATTATTAGAGAAACATGTGACTTTGTTTATTGTATAAATTATACGCAAGGTTAAAGCATTAACTGTTCAACGGGCTTTGTGCAGCCACACAATTACTCCCATCCCCCCCAAACCTTTCTCCCCCAAACACCATTTTGAGGACAAGACATCCAGGGAGGACTCTGTGGGGGCTGCCGAGCAGGGGCACGGCTAAAGGCACAATTCCAGGGCCTTTTTCTCCATTGCTCTGCCCCGGGGGAAATCATTTACTGCCATGCAGAGCACACAGGGGATGTAAAGCACCACTGTGCTGACTGGGTAGCACTTCAGACCTACTTTGCAGGAGTGTTTATGGCTGCTAGAGGTGATGGGGAGAGCGGCCTTCAGTGCCCAGGCACATTTCCAGGCAGCAGGAAGAAATCTGCTGCTACCAGGACTGTTGCGGTGGGTGGAGGGGTCCACAGCAACCCAGGGGATGTGACCACAGCAACTTAGGGGCTCCAGCGAGCTCGAGCTCATGCGCGAGCCCCAGAGTCCCCGTGGATTTTCCAAGCTTCATGGTGACTGCTGCTGAATTTTATCTGGGAAGGTGCTCACTAAGAAACCCAAACTGCTTCGTCGCTGTCACTACACACATCCCAGCCCTAAAGGAGCCAGGGGTTGGTGAGGCACCCCACAGGGCAGCCAGCGGCCCTGTGGCCGGAGTCCCATCCCCCAGCTGCCAGCTCTGGATCTGTGTAGTATGGTCCCTCCCAACTGGACTCATTTTCCATAGCTGCTTTCCTTACTGCTCCCCAGCTGGTAAAAAAAGCAGTTTGCTTCCCCTTGGAAATACAATCCTATTGCAAAGAAAAGCACTGCTGTAACAGTCCGAAGCACTGCAGCAGTATAACTTTAAGCTGCAATATCTGGGATTATTGCTACAAAGTACTGAAGGATCCTATTTTCAAAAGAAAGCAAGCAAAAAACCCCAAGGAGCCCTTCTCCTCCAAAGCCAGTACCTCTCATAGGCCAGTTGGTACTGTGCTTTTTATCACAAGTATATCACCACATAACAGCTGAGTAAATCTTTTCCACAAAGGTATCAGATGCCGCCAGCTCAGGGTCTAGGGTATGGAATCCAAATATATGTCTCCTGGGTTCCCGCACTGAAATACTATCAGGAGGTTTCTGTGGCCAGACTGAACTGAATATTTTATTTACATTTTATTTACACTTACAAATTAATATATACTTTCAGTGCTGTTAAAGGACTATTGAACAGAGCTGTAGTTTTATATTCAGCAACAGGATATAATTTCCCTATCAATAAAATTGTTGTTTGTTTTTCTCTGCACTCGATTATTATGGAAATTTCACAGTTTCTCAGCTACAGTGATGTCTAGTGAAATGAGCAGGCCACTTATATGGAATTTTTTTCAAGCGTCCTTACTCTTTTCCATTTATGCTAATGTTATTTCATGCTAATAGCAGACTATATTTTGCTTTGATACTATTAAACCTGGCTGGCTTGAGTAAAGAGAACATTTTTATAATACTTTCTGGAAATGATCTAAGAGAGTAAAACCATCTCCATTAAGAGTGTGGTTTTGGAGGAGACTTTGCTTCTGCACCCTTCAATCCAAAAACAGAGAAATCCTTTAGACATAAATTAATTTTGCTGACTTCTTTTCCTATTTTTGTTCTTTGTAAACGATAACTTACTGTGTAATTTAGCTATGCTGTAAGGAGCTCTTCTTCCAAGAGGAATTCGGGAAGCATATATTGTTTATCTCAGCCTGTGAACATGAGGTTTACAAATCTCATTACCAAATAATGGGATTGGAATTCCTATTTCAATTTTCATGCATTCTCTTGCAAAAAATGTGCCGCCCTTCTCCCTCCTGCATAGCTGAGATCTTCCTTCTCCATTTGACGGGGCTCTGTGTTGTGATAACCTGTCCGGGTTTCCTTCCTGAGGATTGCCACAAACCCCAGTGGGGCTGTGCCCACAGAGCCAGAGCATGACCTTTAAACACAAGAAAGTCACTTTCAGCCTGAAATGCAAACTAAAGTGAATTCCAGCTCCATTGCCTCAAATGTATATCAGAACCATGGGAGAGGACTCACTGATTGAAAAGACTCAGTGCAGAAAATGTAATTAATATTTAGGCATTTCTAACTACAGAGTAAGGCTGTCCTCTATAATCACTCGGTTTGTGCCTACCTTCGGAGCCTCCCGCCCCAGTGGCACTGAAAACAGCGCTGAGGAAAATGGGTTCAGGCTCCCCTCACGCACCCCGCCGGGGAAGATGCCCGTGAATCCCACGGCCGTTTTGGGGGAGAAGTCCCAGCGCAAGTGAAGTCTTCCTTGGCCTCATGCTGCTGCCTCTGAGCTTGTACACCAGGGATAAATCTGGCTCAGCGATGTCTTCCCTCAGTTGGAAAATTTGCCTCGTCTGACTGACAAGCCTGGGCACTGAGGTCAGCTGGGAGGCCTGGCTGAACAGAAGGCTGTAATGAAGACATTTTCTCTCTCCTGGCTGACCTCCTACAGCCGACAGATTTGAATAGCCTCTTCCCCAGCTGACAAAATGAAATACAGGCTAGCAGAGATCAAAAGCACTTACCATTTATCTATGTAGTTATTCATAAAGTCCCCCATCACCATGGTATCTGAAAGCCTCCAATGAACCAGGGAGAGTTCCCCGGGGCCAAGAGCCTCCAGTCCTTCCTTCCAGCAATCAAAATTGCTTCCCAAGGGTGTTTGGTTTTTTTTTTTTCTTCTTTCTCCTACTCAGAATTTTTATCCATTGCTGCGGATCATTGTGGGGATTAAAGGGAAGATTGAATCAACTGGGCGAAAGGCTTTGGCTGCATTTGCATACACTCTTGGCCAGCTCCAGTGTTCTAGCTTCTGATCAAAACACTTATTTTAAGCATAAAAAAGTGGTTGAAAAGAGGAATTCGAAGTTCCCAACCACAAAGTCCTGTAAAGAAGAAACTAACAGAGACAAAACTACCATTTTAAGATCGAGACTAGATGTGTTTTACGCACTGAAAAGACATGAAAGTGCATGAATGAAATATTTTTACAAAAACATACAGAATTTCCCAGTGGGAGTTTTCTCCTTCCTTGTGATTTGCACAGTGCTTTGACCGTCAGTCACACAAAGCCAATAACTCATTGCTGTTCGTTAGGGAAACAAAACGCCTGTTAGGTGAGTGACTTGCCAAGTGAGGCTCAGTAAAGAAGGTGGCAGCAGCAGGTGGATGTTGGTAGAGAACTGTGGAAAGATCATCTGTTGTAACAAAGGTTTTTAAACATTTTGATCAGGAAAAAGTATCTCTGAACGTGTTTCTATTCGGTTAGATATTGTCTTGTTCTGTGCTCATTCAGGTCTCACAAGTACATCGGACCAAACAAGGGTTGCGTGTCATGGTACAGGCAGATAATGCTGGGCTCAACACATTTGTCTGGACACTGGGGGCTTGTGCCATGGGAAGAGTGGAGGGAATTGCATGGGCCCCAACTGCTGCTGTTCCAGGCTCCTGCTGGCCGTACTGCCTGGTCGCCCCAGCCTCGCCTAACTCACCGGCATCTCAGGGGCATCAGCAGGTAACTGCATCACACCACTGCCTCAGCAACTCTTCTCTCCCCCAACTTCGGTAGCAGTTACGGTGAGCAAAACACAGAGACGTTAGTATCTGGGTGTTTGCCCACAGCATCAGTAAATCCTGATCTTCTCCTCTTATTCTGGGCATCGGATTTATAGCTAAAGAAGACCTGACAAGGCCAATTACATGTCTATGGAATCCAACCCTCTGTCTTGGCTCAAAAGCTGACAACTCAATATTATTGAAATTTTGTCTAAAATCTTCATATTCACCTGCCACCAGGCTCTATAGGCATAACCCTTTAAGTTTCTCGAATTAATCCCCCTGAATCAATGCTATTGAAGAAATACAGTTCCAACTCTAGCAATTTTTTTCATGAATGTTACACCTTGAGCATTTGTCTTAAAAACTCCACTCCTGAAGGCATTTTTGCACACAAATTTCAAGATTTTTTTTAGAGAAATTGTGAATAAAGAAAAAAATGAAAACAAGAGTATTTCTTTAAAAACATCCCTATAATTTTTACATTTTGTCATGATTTCTCAAAATCTGATTCATGATTTCTGAACTCTTACTGCTAGCATTACTGAAAATATCATGGCATAGATTTTTCCAAGCAGGGACTCCAGCTTTACACAAAAGCAAATACATGTTCGGTATCTGATATCAAAAGACAAACTGCAAGCAAGTTTGGGTCTTGATTTTCATCTTCAGCCTGTTCTTTTTTCTATAGTCTTCCAATCTAAACTAAAGACTAAACCCAGGACTGTCGAGGGAGTGCAAAATGGTCATCACATAAGACCAACTGATAAACAGCCTACTACACCTTGGCATTGATGCTACTGGTTTCTTTTGAGATTGCAAGCAAGTTTTTTAATTGGTCTTTGCTCTGTTCCCTATTTGTTAGCTTCTTTTTACATCACTCTTCCACTTCTCATTGGTATCACAAGACCAAATTCTTTACTGTTTAAGAGGTGCTGGGATACTTCAGTGATGAACATCCTAGAGTTTCTATTAACAAACTATGAAAAAATTTAGTCAAGGGATACCAGTGTTTGCTTCTGATTCACATTAAACAGTCAATGATTTATTAAGAACTTGTTAATTAATAATGTGGCCAACCTGATGATTAAAAAGAAACCCAAAGCAACAGACAGGAGAACCTCTACTGGATTATCTTATGGAAAACGCAATCAGGCTATAAAAGGAAGCTAAAAATAAAACTAATATCTTCTTCATTGACCCCAGGCAGTTGCAATTGGATAAAGCACTCTTCAGTTTGTTCCCAGCAGTTTTGTGCAGTGTTGCTCTGTGATAGAACTAGCAAGTGCATTCTGCTTGGAGGAAGATTCATCTTGACTGTGTGTGGGGGGGAATTTTGAGTTCGAATGAAGCCTTAGAAGAATCATATTTCAGGCACCTACAATTTTATAAACACAGAGTCAGAGAGAAGTGATTGCTGTCATGGACCTACCTACTTACACCTTTATTTAAACATTTGAATGGCATGAGCTATGGTACAGGTCATTAATATGACAGGGCAGAAAAACCTGGTTTGAAATAAATCTGTCCTTTATTGCCCAGGCAGTGGCAGGCATCCCTTTATTTCATAATTTGGCTGTATAAGAGACTGCAGCAGCAGAGTTCCATTTCAGTGGACCAGTTTGTGTTTTTATCATAGAATTGGCTTTGTAATTATAAATATATTAAACTATTTTAAGTTTACACCAAGAACCACTTCAGTAAATACATTAAAACTATACTACACCTGTCAAGGAAATAAATCTAATGTCTGGTGAAGTGCCCTTTGCTGTTTTATTTGATAGTCTTTTGTCTCATAGTTATTACTTTGCAATATTCAGTAATTCATAGTGGGTCTTCCACTAGCTAGTGCTAATTAACAAAATTCTGTCATATGTGTAAAAGTTTATTGGAATGGTATTCTGAGCTTCAAACTGTTCTGCCCACATCATATGTCACATAAATCGTGTACAGAGTGGTGCAAAGGGTAGTAAGCTCCAGTGTCCTGTATGTATAAACAGTTGATTTTTTTTGGTTAGGAGCATAATGTTCTATCACATGAGAAACCTAGGCTGTGGTGTTAACCTCACCTAGCACAGAGTTTAGGAGCATCACAGAGGTGATATTTTCAGCCTTGGAGGGATAATGTATCATACTTGAGCACCTTGTTCACAACAGTGCTGCAGTCCTGAAATAGGCTATCATCACTTCTCGGGGCTGATGGCTTTGTGCTGCAAGGTAGCAGCAGCACTTAATACTGTGAGGAGAGGGGACGTGGGTGTGGAAGGACAGAATTTAATGAGGAACAGTACTTTTCAGTAGTGCATAAAATTCCTCAGGCTTTGTGCCCCAGTAAGCTCTAGGTAAGTGAGGATAGGCACAAATAACTTGGACCTTCACATTAAAAAAAAAAGAAATAAAGTAGAAAAAAGTGTTTATATCAGTTACAATTTCGCAGGGATCATTCAGGGAACTTTACTTACAAGTGTTGTCTGCACTGATTGCTTCAGCGCTACACAATTACACAGAGCTACCCCTAAAGCAAGGCCTGGCTTTTGCTCAAGCTGGCACACAAACCTAAATCCTGCCCTGCCCAGGGCAGAGGAGACCAAGCAGCGGTGTCATGGGACATGTGCTGTGAAGTCTACAGTTCTCTGCCCTCCTCTGTCCAAGGGGATTTATCCTCCTCTCTTATTCCCAGCTGAAGGGAGCCTGAAGGATGGGGGTCATTGAATTGACTCTCCCTCTTGCTGATTCCTCTATCCAAGGACAGCCACAGTCGGGGAAATGACCTACTCCTTTTCTGGCCAGCTGTTACAAAAAAAGGAGTCCCATGATCCACTTGGGACAGGGTTCCAGGCAGTGAAGAGGTAAAACCGAAGATACGCCTGTTTGCCTAGAGTTTCCTGCCACATTGCGCTAAGCCTGAGGAGGCTGCAGTTACAAAGTGTATCGACTGTTCTGGCTTCATGACGAGGTGCCTAGCTTTTGTCAAGCGCTGTGTAGTGTGTTTTAACACAAACTTTCGCAGTGATCAGGCACTCAAAAGTTAGCTACTAGCAAAATAGCATCACACTGCCAGAAGAAATTCCAGACATCTTTTGTGCCTCTAGAAGTCAAGCTTGAAGCAGCCCGTAGGCACGTGCTAAGAAATTGGTTCAGCACTGACAGAGAAGTGTGGTCCTTGATGTGCTGGTTTTGCAAACCTAAAAAGCTTGGCATGATGCTGCAGTAACACAAACAGCTTTCAGGCAAGCTGACTTGCTGGAGGAAGCCCTGTCTGTGCCCACCGATGACTCTTTGTCGTTTCAGTGGGGGATTCTACCCAAGGTGATCAGGCTTGATTTTGCCTAGCTGGGAAAAATGGCAAAATCCCAATCCAAAACATTATGACTATGAGAAAAATGATTGCATGGCTTCTATGCTGGTCCCCTTTGAGTGCTTGGCATCCTTTTTCTACTACCATAAAAGTAGAAACAGCACGGTGGATACCAAATCTAGACATTACCATTCTTGTAGCTCAGAGCTTCTGAGATGTCCCCAGGATACAGGAACAGAGGTACGTGTCAGGAGCACAGGTGGTAGATATGATTAGGAAACAGAACGCATGTGCAAGCATGGTCTTGTGCCCACTGCTGGTGCTGCAGAGTGAAGCTATATGTGCGTGTTCTTTCTGCGTTGAACAGCACAGGTTGAAGATGTTCCTGTCCTAGTTGCTGGAAGTTACTACTCCTGCCAGAAGACATGATCCGGTGAGAGCTCCTGGGCAAGGCAGCTGGGTGAGGTTACACAGCTGAGGAAGGCAGTTTTGCTAACTGTCTGGTTTGAAGCAGATGAGGAAGGGCTTGCGTGCCCTTTTCTTGGCAGAACTGAGGTGACAATGCTTTCTGGTAAGGGCATGGTAACCCCCAGTTAGGAATGATAGTCTTTGACAGGCACAGCTGTTTGCAGAATCCATGACCTAGTATGAAAACTTCAAGTGTCACTGGAAAATTAGCTAGACAGTGGCAAACATAATATTTACAGATGGGAAAAATCTAGCCAGCTTTTAGGCATTAGAAGGGTATGGCATATGGTACTGTGGCAGCCACAGGGTTGCAGGACTCCTGGCTCACATGTTCCTCCTCCAGCCTGTCCCTACTTCTGCCTTCCAGCCTCCCCCAGAGACAGAGTCAGCTGGAGGGGTGACCCAAGGGACGTTCTCCCCTACGCTGGCATCCAGCGTGGTCTGTCCAGCAGCAGAGCTCCGATATGAAAGAAAGCACACACACAGCCTGCAGTTTTGGCTGCCTGCAAAAGCAAGTGCTGGCCCTCAGCCCTGGCAGCTGGAATGCAGAAGTGCAAAGTGAATGGAACAAAAGCATGGCATCCTTTCTCTCCTCTTTATCTATTTATTCAGTCAGTTAATCTAGTTTGGGATGCTGTCTGTTCTGTGGGCAGCCTGTGTCATCCCCAAGCTACTGCAACCTTGATTAAATCCAAGTACTTTAATAAGGAGGGAGCTATAGCTCTGCATGGTGGTCCCACACTGTGCGAACAACAGTAGGGAAGCACAGTTACACATAGTGACAGACGCAGAGCACTAACGTAGGTGTTGGACCCGTGTGCAGCTGACAACCCAACAGGGCTGGCTTCGCCCCATGGCTGAAGAGTTGGATGTTGACAGAGTGTGGGGGTTTTTCCCAGTAGGTCTTAAAAACAGAAGTCGCAACACCTTTTGTCTGAGTGCAGTTTTGCTTGGGAGAGTTCAGCAGTAATTTTTTCCTTTCCTTTTTGGCCCTTCTTCACAGAGGCAAGTCCTAGTTTTGTCATACTTTGCACAAATTGTGCAAAAAGCATTTTGGTAAGAGCCCACTTCAGGCAGGTAAACAAAACAAAATGAAAGATGGCTTTAGCATTGAATTTTACATATGATTGTGTTAAAATCCCTTGTAAGAGCTGAAGTGTTGATCTGCCTGGTTTCAGCTCTCCTCTTTTACAGCATCTTCATTCTGAGCAGATCCCTTACCACCAGCAAGTCTGAGATCCATGAACTTGAAAAGGCTAGAAAGCAGGAGGGAGAGAGGAAGAAGGAGAGAAAATGAGCTCAGAGATAATTTTTTTATCTCTTGATCAGGGTCTTTCCAAGAGAGGCGTACACAGGAGCTTTCACGGCATTGGCCACAGTTAATGAGGCTGCAAGGGACTTTTTCTCAGCAGGCGATACGTCCACTTTGGAGTGCTCAGCAGATGACATTAGTAGCATCACATACTATTTCCAGCCTCAGCTACCTGCCTCCCTTTCAGAAGCTGAGCTCAGCAGCAGTCCCCAAGGTGGCAGCTATGGCACATGTTGCAGTGACTTTCTTCTCATCGATTGAAGGGCCACTGAAGTGAGGCTCACCGTAGCTGAACAAATCAGGTTTTTCTCGGAGGATCTGTGGCACGCACACAAGGAGAATGGGGAGAGAGGTAGGAGCTTTTAATCTACGAGTGGTACAAGGAGTTTTACTGGCAGAAGTACAGCTGTGGAAAACAGAGGTTTTATTGTTCAGCATGCCCGTGTTTTCACACTCAGCCAGGGAAATGCTGATGAAGCAGTCACACTCGGGGGAAGAGGAGGAAAGAGGATTGTTTATTCAGTAAGGAAATTAGAGAGCCACAGAAAAACATTGCTCATGCTCTTCAAAAACTCACCACCGCTCAAACAGCAACATCTGAGGTCATCTATTAATAGGATTTACGCTACTGAGCAAGCTGTCTGGAGAATACAATAGAAATTAGTTCCAGAGCACCTTTGCTTCCTGATACTTTTGCAATCCAAACAATAAACAATAAAGTCAAGATTGCTATCTGTATTTCTTTGAGTGCATAAACTTCTGTCTGAAATTTGGCTGAGGGTAGGCAAATGCCATCCAACTGTGTTTTTTCTTTCAGTCTGCTTAAAAAGCTCAGTCTGGCTTTAATAAGGGGAGAGGGAAGAGGGTAAAGGAAGGAGAAAGCAGCCTTCCAGCTACCTCAGCCAAGCAGCTGGCGGATGCCCAGGGCTGTGAGGTGTAGGCGCAGTAGGCGAAGCTGTGGTAGGGTTCCCGGGATGCAGCGCTATGTCTGACCCACCTCTTGAATCGCCTACGCTGCCTGGAATGCTGCAGCTCCCGCACTGGAGCTGGAGTCAGGACATTCCTGCTCGCCGTCCCTGCCCTCTTCACTCCCTACAGAAAAATGCTTCCATATAGACCTTTGCTACAGTTAAAGAGCTGCGAGGCACATCTCTTTGCTTCCTCCCCCCCATCTGCTTAAGTGCATAAATTCTGGATTTCTACTTGACTGTCTCAGAGTGTGCTGGAGGGGAAGGGGAGGCCACATGAAACAGCTCTGCTGTTTGTGCCCCGGGGGTGTGTCTACACGGCCTCCAGCATGCAGATGTGGGCTTGCTTCGCCCATTCTCCGAGATCAACCAAAAGCCACACACAAGTGTTACTTTGCTCAGTCTCGGCTGCCTCCAGCTACGCAGCTTCCTGTAAAGAAGCCAGGGCGTGAACCCTTGATCAAACCCAAGATTTGGTACCTCCAACAGATCAATCTTCTCTCGGTGGTACAGCTGTGTAAGAAGACCTTATCACTGACAGTCTGAGTGGGTGAACAGAAGTTTTGAGGGAGATTTTAGGGTTCATTCTTTCCACCTAGGTGGAAGGAATTGGCATGTAGCAGAAGGAACAGCTTCTGGACCTTCTGTAGATGTGTTATTTTTGCCAAAAGATGGAAAAGGTTCCTGGATTACAGCCTGAAGGCTCATGGAGAAGGTACAAAACTGGAAATACAAATTGCATGTCACATCACCCCAAAAAAGCTGTACCACAGATATTGCAAAAGAGGAGGGTATAAACACAGAAAATAGGTGGTTTGTGACCAACGGGGGAAAGAAAACTAGGAGACATTAAAGATGATATTCTTTAACATTTTCTTTAGTGGTCTGCAATTGCAACATCACTGCCGGCAAAATTTGCAGACAACTCCAAGTGATAAACAGCAGTGGGAACAATTACACAGGGATCAAAATTCCTTGGAAGGATGGGCCCATTTAAACAAAAAGCATTTCTGTGCTAAGAATACAAGCTGTACCTGAGGGGCATGGGATGTGGTCCATAGGGTAAAGCAGGGGAGGCAGAGAGCGCTCGGAAAAGGAGCTGGAAAGGAACTGCCGGTAGGACTGTGTAGGTCTACACAGGCAGGGGCAGGGAAGGAATAGTCTCTTTGTGAAAGCTTTGATGAGACCGACAGTGGTGTGCTGCCCGCAGACCTGGTGTTCACACGGTGAAGGGGAGGTGGGAACAACTGAAAACAGCAGTGAAGAAAGTCACAGAAACAGTTGAGCTATGGTGTACAGGTATGAGGGCCTTGAGACGGAAAAAATACCGGTTACTAAAGGGTTCCTGAGTTAGTACTGGTGGCTGGAAGCTGAAACCACACAAATTCACACAGGAAGTTAAGTGCAGGTTCTCAATACAGAGGGTGATTAAATGTGAAGTAAGGTAGCCAGGAATTGGTGGAGTTTTTGTTTCTTGGTATCTTTAAATCAAGATAAACTGGGGAATAAATTACTTGAACCAATACATTTCTTCTTGTCTTAAAATTGATAAGTATTTGATCCTAAATGAGTCATCACAACTTGTGAGCATAAGGGAACATGCTGGTTTGTGTTTACTTGGAAAGACAGTGTATCTAGGGTTCAGGGTCTGTGTCGCTCCACGTAGATGCACACAAACATTTTGATTTTGTAATGGGAAACAGGCAATTAAAGGATATGGGATATAAGATGACCATAACCCCAGTGTCACAGAATAGCACTGATTAAAATATTCTCATCTGGGTGTAATGGCAACAGCAGATTCTTCATTATAGAGGTAATGCTGCTGAAAATCTTCATGTTTGCTGATTTCTCTTCAGTTCTATGAAATGTGGGGCACTGAAAGCTTTCTGTTCGAGGAAAGGATCTATTTCAGTTGTAGGAAAATAATCACTGTTTCACCTTACCCTCTTTTGAGCTGCTGTGGTTTCTAGCACAGGTTTCGTGTGCTAATTCTGCCCAAGTCTGTTGTGATTTTTGATGCTGAAGAGATAACACTGCAGACGATCATGAAGGTCAGATGAAGGTAGGAGAACTTCAGAGCAGCATGACTTCGCACCCAACTGCAAGCTGATTGGGAAGAAAAAGTTGCAACTGGACAGCCTGTGGACTGCTAGCCTAAACCTCATGGAGACAAATGCCTTTCTTCATTTAGAGGGTTAGCATCGCTTACTGGAACTGTACAAAGAAAAGAAATGAAAACCCCTTGCGGGATGTGATGTTCTATTAGCTGATATTACCATCTTTGTTTATCCACTCCTATGCCACAAACCCTGAACATGTGCTACGTGTCCTTAGGCACTCATTGGTTAATTTACTTGTGTGGAGTAAGGCAACAAAATAATAATAATAAATTATAAAACATAGTACAACTGGAGCAAAGATACTCTACAGAAATTCTTTCTGCTTTTTTTTCTTTGGTATTTCCTCTCAACCCTAGATATAATAGAAAACTACAGGTGAAAGTATGGTCTGACACATTAATAAATCTTATGAAAAAAACTAAATAATTCATTAAAACAAATGAATAAGTTAATAAGAGCAGAAGTGAGTTAAAATACAATAAAATATTATTAATACATCTCAGTCTGTATCCAGAACCTGTTTAAAGTGAATCAATGCACAATTAATGGGAAGCTGAGCTCCAGTTTCTGTATGATTATGTGTAGGGCATGCAATATGATCCAATCTGCAAGCTGTTTAATCTCTTTAGCACTTCTGAAATTAAACTAAATGTGATCTGGACTTCAGGCCGCTCAGTTACTGCAGTGATGGAAATTTTAGAAATAAGAGAAAAGTGGCAGTCAGAAAATAGCATGTATTTTGTGGGAGGACTCTTCATAATTTTTGAGTTTAAATAGAAACATTTGGTTCTGGACAAAAAAAAAAGCCAAAATTCTGTATAAAAAAAATGACAATTTTAGTTGCAAGATTACTGTCACACATTTGTTTGAATGGATTGTTATAGCTGTTATAACTGCACCATTGATTCATGAAGTTTTTGGGTTTTTTGTAATGAGATTTCTGTGGTGGCAAAAAATTTGAACAAAGGAGACTGTTCTGGGAGAAAAGGCTAAAGGCAATTTTGGAGGCCAGGAAAATGAACTATAGTGCAACTCTTCTGAGATTTTGGGTGAGGGCAGAGCTTGAAGGCCTGCTGACTCAGCCCATTTATGTGCTATCCAGGGAGCGGTAATTTCACTGGGACTTTCCAGACTTGGCATTGAAGAAGCAGGTCCCATCAGTTTGAGCTTTTTGCATGGTAACAATTTGAAATGTTGAAGTAGATACCGTGGGGTTTTTGTGACTGCAGTTTATCATGTGTTTTATCCTTATCATGTAGGTAAATGATCCAAGAACTCAGAGAAATTCCTAATTTAAAAAGACATCAAATAGCTGGTGTAGGGTAGAGTTTGTCTAAGTGAGAAAACTGCCAGATTTGTCTCTGAAAGAACTTACAGTTCATTCTTGAACCTTTACTTTGAGATAGGTGCAGTTCTTCTCAGGGGCAAGGCTGGCCTTTTGTATCTCACCAGCACTGTGCTTCCTGAGGACTTTTGTAAGAGGTAGTACTTGGATTTTGTTTTTACTTTGGTGGGTATTGTGGAGACCAAAAAGACAATTGAGGCAGCAGAGAGAAATGAGATCACTGAGTTTTCACTGCTGCACAGGAGACCACAACAGGAAGGAATGCTGAGGCCAAATCTTGGTTTCAATGAGAGAGAGACATTTCCCTCTTCTACTGTAATAGGCAATGACAGCCGCAAAGGCATGTCCTGCCTTGCAATGTGATAACTTGTTTACCTTTACCCTAGCCATAAGCACGGTCCTCCCTGACTGTCTGATGTTAAATACGGGTGGCCCAGTCTGGAAGGAAGCATAGCAGACAGCTCTGGACATAACCTCTAAGAGAAACATGTGGATCAAGTTGGTGAGTTGTGAGAAACAGGTGGCTCCCAAGAGCAGAGATGTAGGAGTAGAGAATGTGAGGACAGGAGTGTACAACTCATTCGGTACATGTCACCAACACCTTCAGCACCAGAAAGATAGTATCCCAGGCAGGGCTGATTCAGAGGAAACTAGGAGCAAGGATGCTTAATAAAGTGATCTCCCAGCTTCCCTTTCCCACCTCTGCCCTGGTTTTATGGGGTACATTGGAGAGTGGTGTCAGTAGCTTTGCCATGACAAAGCCCCAGATGCTGCTCTGCGTGAAACTCATCTTTGTGGAAGCTGAAGTCAAAGGGGGGCCATGTCTCCAGTGCCCTGTGCACTTGTCACACTGGAAGGAACCAAACCACCTTCTGGATAAGTGTCACAGAATTACAGAATCACAGGGGTTGGAAGGGACCTCTAGAGATCATCTAGTCCAACCCCCCTGCCAGAGTAGGTTCACCTAGAGCAGGTTGCACAGGACGGTGTCCAGGTGGGTTTTGAATGTCTCCAGAGTCGGAGACTCCACCCCCTCTCTGGGCAGCTTGTTCCAGTGCTCTGCCACCTGCAAAGGAAAGAAGTTCCTCCTCATGTCTCGATGGAACTTCNTTTCCAGCAGGTCAGCCCCTAACCTGTACTGGTGCATGGGGTTATTCCTCCCCAAGTGCAGTACCCTACACTTGCCTTTGTTGAACTTCATGAGGTTTCTCTCTGCCCAACTCTCCAGCCTGTCCAGGTCACGCTGAATGGCAGCACAGCCTTCTGGTGTGTCAGCCACCCCCCCCAGTTTTTTGTCATCAGCAAACTTGCTGATGGTACACTCTACCCCTTCATCCAGGTCATTGATGAATATGTTGAACAGGACTGGACCCAGGAGTGACCCCTGGGGAACACCACTTGTCCACAATGGATGCGATAACTCTGCTCCGGATGTGCCCCGGTTCTCAGTGTTGGCCATACAGAGACCTAGATGTCCGACTTTTGAATAGCTGAGGAAGTTACTGCCACCTGTCCCCAGCAGCCTGGGGATTCTTAATACTGCCTCCCTCAAAAGTCTGGCTTTTCACCAAGAGCTTGCTCCTTATTATGCATGTTGAATTGGGGCAAACAGAAGCACAAGCCGGATGTTTGACCTGTCTTTTGTAATTTGATGTCTCTAGGGGAACTGTATGTTCCACGTTACAGGAGTACTTGAGTTCCTGGCTAATACTAAGACGTGATGGGACCAGTGCGAAACTCTCTTTGGGCTACCTCGACATCAAAAGAACAGATGATGTCTGAGTGGGAGGACAGGAGTCCCCCATGCAAAGGGAATCCTGGCCCCATATAAAGATGTTTTATTATTTCCCTACTTGACTCAGCCCTATGGAAACTTGCAGGGCTGTCCAGGCCTATGGAAGGGTCTCCTCTCTCTCTGGAGTTCAGCAGTTTGGGGAAGTAAGGGCAGGATGAGCCCTGCTGCGGTGCTGATGGGGGCCAGCTTCATGGCAATTTTATTTTTTCCTCCCATATTCAGTTTGAAACCTTTATCTAGGTTAGCCTTCAGTCCTGTGGTGCAGATGTTCAGCAGCCTGCATTCTTTTGAAAATAATGGGTTATTTGCAGGGCACTGATTGTCCCCATTTAAAAAAAAACAACCCCTACCCTTGAAAATGAAAAAGTATGCCTCTTCTACTCTGTCATCTCTTCTAATGCATTGCACTGAGGGTTAAAGGCGTGTCTCCGTCTCCTCCCCAAATGTCTTTATTAATAGCTTTCAAATATTGGCCTCCTTAGGCCATGGGCAGATGCAGCTCTGGACATGCTAGAGGCTGCATAGCACTCAAGGAGATAAGACAGTTTAGTTTAACACAGCACGAATGATTCCAGCCTCAAGTACCAATCAAAGAGATTTACAGCTGTTTTAAAAAGACAGTAATGTTGACTTGACTGGTGAAAGAATGCATGAAACCACTTTCAGTAAAAAGCCTGGTTTTAACAAGTAAATAAATGTTGGAAGCACATCATACATAACTTGATTATTATTTAATTAAAAATTAGCGTAGTAGCCTAATTATAATGCATCAGCAATATTTGTACTTTTGGAATTAACAGTCAATACCCCACAAGAGACACACATCCTTTAGTTAAAACAATTAATAAAACAGACAGTGAAACAGATCTTCCTTGTCACCATTTAGGAGCAATTTAATACACTCTGTCCCTAATATTTTACGATGCAGAAATCCTATTCTCTAATTTCCTTTTCAAGCCTCTATCCCAAAGGGCTGTTAATTTGGTCTTTTCTACTTCTTTAGTGTAAGAGACCTTGCTCAGCACCTTCCCAGATCAAGCCCTGAGAGAGGTACTAAAAGATCAGAACAAGCGAGCCACCCCCCTCTGCAAAGGCACAAAGGCGACCCCACGCCTTATGAGGGGTGGCTCTGCGTCAATGCTAATGAAGTGACCATCTGCAATCTGCGTCAAATAATTATAAGTTGCCTTCCCTGACTGCACTCCATGTGCTGGCACAGCCTGGTGGGAGGCGCACCTTGGGCTGCCGGCTGCTGGTGCACGGGGGTGGCGGGGGCTCGGAGGAGCGGATCATGTTTATCCCTTCACCACGAGGCACACAACCTGCTGAGCAGACAGGTGCTGGCTGTGCTGATGTCCATGGGCGATGAAGCCTGGTTGTCCTAGTAGCTGACATCTATATCTAGATCTATCTGGATTTTTAAACTGATACAACATGAAGAATGTCACTCTCTGTTACTGTATATGTGTATCTTATGGATATCCTTTAAGCACAATGCCTTGACCATGTCTGCCCTGCTTTCTTCAGCTGATGGATTTTGCTATTGTAGCGGGCTATTGTTTTCCACAGTTTCTTAAATTTATCCTTCAGTTCAAACGCTTCTGGACATGATTACAGTTAGACTCTTTCCCCAGTACTGTAACAACTCTATTGTTTCTACTTATGCTTTTAAAAACTTTAAACTTCGTCTTAATAAAGCTCAGCTATTGAAATCAATGTAAATTCTCCCTTAACATATACAAAAGCTTTAGAAGGAGCCTACTGCGCTAAGCATGCTTAAACCTTATTGATGTCAGAGGGAACAGATTACATTGCATGTACTACAGCACTACAATAATTTTAGTGCTTCCTTTTTACTTCCTTTTTCTGCCTTGTATCCAGCTGCGTCTCTGCTGGTATTTAAAAGATTTTGTTAGCTTTGCTTTGTCCAAAATTTAAGTAAAGCGAACACAAGCTTTTATAAAATCTACCTCTAAATATATGTTCCCAAGATATTCCATAAAAGGCAAGCATGACATATATTTTTTCATCAATGTACTTTCTTCAGCAGTTTTTGAGACCTTGCTACAACAGGACTAGAGCCAGTAAGAGAAAAAGACTGTGAACAGAAAAGAAATCCATTTAATTGAGTCTTCACTGTCTTGCTCACAAGAGGAAATAATCAAACTGTATGTTCAAAAGAGTTTGAAGAAAGCATTGTGGGTGTCACCCAGGGCAAGATCAGCAAGATAACTCTTATCTAGGTTTTGGTCCATTTTCGATAGGCAGCATCCTATAGCAAAGGATTTTCTGTTCCAGGCCAGAGCTGAAGTCAGAACAGGGAGGCAGGAGGGTGTTTCAGGTTTCAGCCCGTTTCTGTTTAGCTGCAGTCCCCTGCAGTCCTGCTGCTCCATCACCTGGCCCGGAGACCTGGCTGGGGCACATTGGGGGCTGCACCGTGACTCCACGCTCTTCCCCACCTGCCTGTAGCCTCCTGGGAAAAACAAGGCAAGCATTTTCTAGCAATGTTGGTGGTGACAGCCTTCTAGCGACATGGACTGTGCTTTGCATGGAGGTAGGGAAATCTCGACATGCTGATCAGCACCTGCCAGCATAGGTTTACAGAGGATGGGGCTAATGGGAGAGTCCTCCCCACTGACGGCACCTAGCAGGCACAGGAGAAGTGGTGACAGCCATCCGGCTGTGCAGCTTCCCTTTCTCCCACCCTCAGGTCATGGCAGAGTTGAATCCAGGCCCGAGCATACCGCGGTTTTCTAGCAACGTGCCTGCACACACAAGGAGGGGTAACTCCAGGCAAGTGTCCCTGGGAGATGATATCAGGCCCCCTCTGCCAAAGCAGCTTTGTGCTGCGCATCCTCGCGTACAATCTGATACATCAGTCTTGTGCTTGTACTTGTCTTTCGCACCACACCCTAATTCTTCCCAAGCTTTCCCTTGCCCACAAAATGGTATCTGGCTGACATATAGGGAATTACAGGAACAGAAATTGCTATGGTATGTAGGACTAGTGGGTAATCTGTTGGGATTATACAGACGTTGTCATACACCTTTAAAACTCAGTTTCATTTTCCCTCTTTAGGCTGTTTTCTTAGGGTATCCTCGATACCCTCATAGATAAATAAAGCTGGCAGAGAGACCACCTCCATAATCAATGACTTCTTCATTTCTCTAGTAACCTAGCTGACGCTGTGCAGGCTTGCCCATATGTTGTAGATGCTCAGGTAAGGGCTGAACCTGTGGTGAAGACCCTGTGCCGGTCCTTTGCAGTGGAAAAAAGCCACTTTAAAATTGAAGGTAACTTAGGGCCTGGGGCACACTCCTTCTGCCTCTAGGATTTTGGCTGTCTTCCTAGGGCTCCCTCCCTCGGAAGCTTTCCTTTAGGGCTCTTGAGCCTAGCCGGTGCCAGAGCTGCATTGCACCTGTGTCACAGCCCTGCCCTTACTGAGAACAAAGAGAAAAAGATCATCTTTCCTTCAAAGGAGGTTTTAAAGTAAAATGAGTGGTTTCAGCTGGCAGGAGGCACATCTTACAGGCCTGCTCCCCTCTTACCTGCCCAGCTGCCTTTCGCCTTCTTCCATCCCACCGATCAAGCAGATGGAGGCAGAGGGGTTGTGATTCAGAAAGGGGTAAGGAAAAGGCTTTGGGGAGGGTGCAGGTGGATAGCTGACACTGGGGTGGAGGCAACAATTTTAAATTGGTCTTTGCACAGAAACTCAGCTATCCTTTGGATTCTCCAGCCCCACTGAACAACTGGACACTGCTGCAACATCCCTTCTTCCTCATAGAGAGTCTCCTCCAGATCTACCATGAGCTAGGTAGGGTCTCTGCAGCCTGTCCTTCCATGATCAAGAGCACATGCCATGCTGATCAATGCCCACAGTCCTCTTGTTCTCCCTTCTCCTCCACCTTCTTTCTTATAAATCTACCCCTGTGACTACTCACAGCGTAAGGCATACCACCATTTTTGAGTAAAGATATTGAAATCTGTCGTTAAACGTAGTTGCACTTCACGTTCCTCATTTTTTATGTGACTCAGGTAGTGCTAAGCAGTACTTTTTTTGCAAAAGTATCATTAACAAAATGTTTTTCAGAGGGAACTACTCATTTTGAGAGAGCACGACTGAAATCAGCACATTCATTTTTACAATAAGAAAGATCTGAAAGTGGCATGTAAACCACAGATTGGTAGTCAGGGCATCAGGCTTCTAAGGGTTCAGAAAGGATAGAGAAGTAAACCATAAAATGATAGAATAAAACTACCTAACATTAATTTTGAGAGAAAAATTTAGACTTATGACACAAAAAATAGTTTGACCTCTCATACCCTGTATTCTGCTTGTGCATCAGCCTATGCGGAAGAACATATGGTGTTAACCAATTAAAAACATGAGGACTTAGCTTTCAAAGGTCATTTTTTTGGTTTTGGTTTTAAAGAGATATGTATCATTATGATTAACAAAGGAACTATACTTTAACAGCAATAGCTAACCTCAGAGATTTGGAAGTCCCAATTCTATCCTTTTGTATTAGTGGAAATACTTCCAGTGACTTCAGTATGCCATGGATTAGGCTCTTGTTACAATACTTGTCTGAACAAGAGCATTGTGCTTCAGGCAATGCTGCAACAACTAATCCTTATGTGGCCTTCTCACAAATGGAATTATCATCCTAGTGTTGGGCTAGACAAGCTAAATGCTGTGTGGAGGGGTAGCTGGTTATTTAGGGTACAAATCAGTAGAAACCAGCCTAGCAGCATGTTTACCACTCTAAACCAGCCTATAATAGGTGGAAGTAAAATGCAGAGAAAGTAGGCAAGGACTGGACTTGCTAGAAATTGGTTCTTCTTCTGGGCAGTATGTACATTTTTTTGCTTTGATCATAAAATATGAGCTCTGTCTTGGAGCTGGGTGTCTGTGTGGGATTAGCTTTTTAAGACACTCATGTCTGGTCTTTCCAGTTTTGAAAAAAAAGCAAGACTCTAGTTGAGTGTTTTTTTCCTCTTTTGATTTACAGAACCCTACAATTTTTTCATTGGCTCCAAAGTGAATGGAAACCTGTTGAGAAAAATTTGCCATTTTGGTCATTTTTTCATGACTCCACTAAAGTAGTCTCCTGATATCTAGAAGTCCAGGTGCTCAGGTGCTAATCTACTGTCTAACACTATATCTATTAGCATTGCCCCTATTTCCCCAACAGAAACTCTTCTGACCTAGCCTGCTTTCAGAAGAGGTTGAGGGCCATAAGTTCTGATGAAAAGAAATGGCTTTTTCTAACCTGGAATTAGCTGCTTCTCCTCTGATCTCTAAGCCCTGATTTTGTCTCTTTGGTGCTTGCTACTCAGTTAGCTGAGTTTGTCCTGCTTACCAGGAACGGTTCCTTTAGTGGGGAGCCTGGTTACCTACCTAGGGATTGGAGGTCTAATGAGGCAACTGAGAATAACGGAGAGCGGTTCTAAGTGTAAACCCTCTTGGTGCATTTTGTCTTCTAGACATTTAAGACCTTAGTAAGGTTAGGTAGCAGCAGAACAGATTTTAGGTACACAGTGCCTTTAGATACTTAAAGAGGTAAAACTACCTACTTTTTCTAACAGCCCAAAGCCACAGATCCAAAAATGTGTTATGTGTCAGAAGAGATTATGGCTCTGTTAAATAAAGTAGCTATCCATGATCATTCCCTTGGTCAAAACGGATCGCCTGCATGAAGGAAGGCTGTGGTGTTGGAAACGAGTATTGCAGACGGATTATTAGGCAGCCAGTGGCTGCCCGTGCACACATCTTTTTGCAGAACGAGGCCTCCTGTAACCTAGAATTTACTGGCACCTCACTAGGGAAGTGTCTGCTGTGTTAGACAGCTCTTAATGCCTGCAATGTCAAACAAAACCCGTTATAAATGGAGAATATGCATTCTGCAGTAAAGAAGCTTCTTATATAGCTAACTCATTACTTATTTGGGGCACTTAAAGATGAAAAACCCCCACAGTTAGTGAGAGTTCATTCCTTATAATAGACTGTCATGGTTGTCAGAAGCTCTGTGGTAAACCTAGCCAACAAAGAGAAAAAGGTCAGCAGGTTGAAAAAGAAAGTTAGTAGCTTTCTACAGTGCTCTATTTTTTTTTTCCCCAGCAGAAGTCAGAAATATGCAACCAAATGTTCAGAAATAATTTTGATTGAGGATTTTGAGGACATGGAATTGGAATTGTTAGAGTTGGAAGGGACCTCTAGAGATCATCTAGTCCAACTCCCCTGCTGACGCAGGAATGCCTAGAGCACATTACTCAGGACTGCATCCAGGCGGGTCTTGAAAATCTCCAGAGAAGGGGACTCCACAACCTCCCTGGGCAGCCAGTACAAGACATAGCTAATTTTTTCCGTGTTAACACATCCCAAAACTGGTTGTACCAATCAGTGAAGATGAGCGTCTCAGATTTCTTCTGCTGAGCTGCAGTAAAATATCTGGCATTTACTAACAAACAGAAAATTAGCTTTCTGCTTTATAGAGTATATTTGTCTAGAAATAGCAAGTTCAGCAACAGGACCATGAGGTCCAACTGTAAATCCAATCCTAAAAATACACTCCCCTTCCCCTAAAGTGAATTTAAATTTTGTGAAATTTTAGGGAATGTCAATGTAAAAGAGCAAGGACATTTATTCACCTTCAGGTGTGACAGTAAAACAGCATCATCCCGCACCTGTAAAGACAGTAGAGGGTTCTTCCAGCTGGAATGAGCCGGCTTTAATATCACTTTTTCCATGATTACCCAATCTTTAGCTTGTCCAATGAGATGGATGTTAAAGGTGCCAACCGAGCCAAAATGTGTGTTTTGGAGATGCAAACATCTGCCTTCATCAGGTGGGTAGTGACAATCCATCATAACTCGTCCAATTCAGTGAGCTCCAGGGGAATGCCTTATTCTTCTTAACATCTCTTATTCTTCTGAAGATCTCTTTGCGACACAAAATGTTGTCAAAGAACCCAAACGACACCCTCATGAAATCATCTTCAGTCAGCTGAGCTATATGCATACCCTTTTCCATCCAGTAGGAAATACTGGCCATATAATAGTTTGCAGCTGTATCCCCTGACTGACATAACTGCAGGAGCTAGCAACTTGTCTCCAGATGTATAATCTGCTGTTGGTATTCATTGATTTGCCTGCTACTGCTTCCTACAGTTTTATAAACATCCATTTCTCATCCACCCTCTCTGTTACTAAAATTCTATAAAACATTGAAAGACAGCTTTGGTGTTTCATGAGCTGTAGTCACCACACGCTGAGCAGGACTTTGTTAGCCTAGTCTGAGGTATTAGTTCAACCCAGAGACTACCCATGCTGAACACAAAGAGGCAGTGCCAACCGGGATAACTGAAAATCAGACTGAGGCTTATCTGCTGCGGCTAATAAATATCTCCTATCCACCTTCATAACAGCTTCTTCCCATTCTTGGAACTTGTGAGTTCCGTAGAAACAGATGAGAAACTGGCCTCAATTTCTTTCCACATACGGTTTTGCATGACAACGATGCAGGCTCATTCTGCTGGTATTTGGTAGGTAAAAATTAGAAAGACAAAATCAGAGATGCCATTTATCAAGCATAAGAGAGAATTTAGAAGCAACTGCAACAATGATCTTTCTTTCCTACATCAGCATTTGCATTTTTTCTCTGCAGCAGATTTTGACGGAAAACATGTTACTGTGATCTGAGAGTTGTCAATTTCTTTTGCCAAACTGTGGCTAAAAGTGAACCCAGCATCTTTCATGATGGTTCTTTCCTGCCTGGCCAACAGTAATTCTGATCAACTCGTTCTGTGGTCAGGATATAATTAAATCCAGGGTGTGCTGTCAGGGATATACAAAATCTTATTTTCCTTCCAGATATTAAGGAGGGATCAGCTAGGCCTATCTCAAATGATTTTCTTTCTGTGCTCACAGAGAAAAGCATGATGGGTTTTAACCTTTCACTTTTTTTTTTTTTTCCTTTTTTGTTTCTTATCTATACTCAAAAACAATTAAGAGACTGGCCATGGGGGGAAAAATGTGAAACAGCCACATGAACTCCTAATGAGGGTAGTAAAAGGAACAAGAGATTAATAGAAAGGGCTCACCCCTGGTTTATGTCTTTACAGTTTCCTCTAATGAGGTACAATGTTGGGTAACTGGTGTCATGTGTCATGTCATAATGCATCATATTCATATGACAGTCTGTCATGTCACAGAAAATAATAGGAGATGACAGATACAATGAAAGACTGTCAGCCTAGAAATCTTTTTTTGAAAATTTTTATGTATAAAGATTTAAAATGTATAAAACATGCTAGTGGTAAGTTAAAAGGACGAGGAAGGAAAGAGAGGGGAGGGAATGAAGAATAATCTTTACAAGACAGAAAGCAGGGCAGTACAAAAGCCCAAGTCTCAGCAACGCCACTCAGAAAGTCGGGCAAGCTGGATCCCTGTCACCTCAACCTGCAGGATTAGCTTAGCAACAACATGGCAGCTGCTCAGAATTTGAACCCTAACTTTTGGGACTATTTAGAGCAGGTTCTCATTCGATTCCTTTTTGGTTCAGCCCGCACCCTGGAAATTTGGATTCAGGTGTATATTCAGGTTGCTACTTCCCTGCAAGTTCAGGTCTTGGAGTCCAGCCTTGAACAAAAGGTTTCATGTTTCCCTGTGCCAGGCCAGAGCTTGGCTCAGAAGAAGCTGTGGGGGAGGAAGGGTGTGGAGTGATCCTTCCACACCTACCCAAGGGCCTGGGGCAGGTGAAGGGCTCGACCAATGCAACTTGAGGCATGTTCACATCTGGCACTTACTGTGGTTTCTGAGTATCCTGCATTAACTCATCTTGCAGCCCCCATTGCACAAGTAGTGTGCACACCAGTATTAGCAACTGCTGACTAAGCTGCTGCCACGCCACACTGCCGTGTTTCAACATACGCACCAAGGAAACCTGGTCAGGTGCCCCACTGCATTGTTCTGCTGGTCCATGATGGCCTGCAGGGAGACAACACAAGCTAGGGACTGAGCTATATATCTCCCAGTGTTCCCCCCGTTTCATCCCACCATACATCTACTTCTTGTGAGTCTGCCAACGCCATTTTCCAAGTGGCAGCATGGACAAGATGCCGTTGAGCGTTGCAGTCTTCATGGTCATGAACACAGAGAGGCGTGGGTTAGTGTAACTACCCTCAGGCTGTGACTTCATGACTCAGGATACCTCTGGTGATGCCTGTAATCAAGCAGGTGTTCCTCTGGGATTTTTTTTCTGAGGAGCCCCAACTTCAGAGCCAAGCAAAGATACTGCTCTCTTGGGCCAGGATGTATTGCTGACCCTCAGGGCCACAATGATGGAGCAGCCACCATGGGCTTCACTCCATCTGCCAGATGCACATGGCCAACCTTGCCTGGAGACTTGTCGTACCACCCATGGCATAGCTGTTACTTCAGCCTTTCAGAGAGGACCAGCTTACTGTCTGAGTAAAGACCTCTCACAGAATGTTTGGATTGTAGCAAGGAGATTTTGCCATAGCCACTGGTGCCTGGAGGAGTGAAGGACAGATTGAGGAGTCTGATGTTAAAGCTGATGGGTGGCAAGAAGTAGATGCACCTCATTGCAATGGTTCATTTTGCTTTGCAGAGCTTTGGTAAGCCTAGAGTGAGGCTTTCTGTGTGTCCAAGAAGGGAGGCTGGAGGAGGTGCTAAGCAACTAGAAAGGAAACTTAGATAAAATGTCACCACTGCTCAGAGCACACAGCTTGTGATGTGTTATGCTGTTGTGTTACAACGGATGATGACTGAAAATTATGCACGTTCCTTTGGTTTTGGCTTTAATCCTAGATCTATTATATGTACTCTATATATGAGTTCAACAGCACACGTTACGATTCATGTATGGATTTTTGTTTACTTTGACAGGGATTTTATTGCACTAAAGGCTGGTGTTTTAATGAACTGCTTAGGATGTGGAACCGTAATTGTAAAGATGTTTTCAAAGGTGTTTAACTATATGTAAAACTAAATGTTGTGAGCAGTAGGAAATAGGAGAAAGAAATAACAAGGCAAAGTTGAAAACTATGATCTTTATACTAAAGACTTCAACATGATTATTTTTATTTTAAGCTTCACAATGCAGAGAAGCAAACACTTCCAAGGTTAGAGTTATGTCTGTGCAGGATACTTAGGAACGTCCTCTGTTTCTTAAGGTTTGGGGATAATGGGAGAAGGACCTATCTCTTCTGGTAGAGGCAGTAAAATCCCTCTTAACCATATTCAAAATTGTATGGTTTAATATTTTTGTTGCACTGTGCAGCTAAAAAATAACCTATTCCTTGTCACTGTCACAAGAAAGGTTCATCCGAATCTCTGGAGACATCTAAAACAGGGGATGGAGCGCAAAGAGTTTGTGGCAAAGAACTTGACTGAACATGAAGAAGCAACACAGGTTCTATCTTAACATAGAAGTCTGGACAAAAGGGACATTGTCTTTTTCTTCTAATTTTTCGCCGCCAGCATCTGCGGTATGGTGGGTGCTAGCACTGATTTAACACCTGTCTCCATCCTCCACTGGATGAAAGGAGACTCAAGAGATGACATGTCCCAGGAATTCGCCCCTGCATTCCAGGGGTATCTCGCACAATGGTGGGAGGGGCGGCCGAACCGGAGGCAGGTTACCTGGAGAGGATATAAAGCCCCTGATCTCAGAGCCCCAGCTGGGAGGGGTGCTGCAGAAAGCCAGGTTATTTGAGCATTTTTGCCTTAAACGCTCTATTTGCAGCACTTCCACATGAACACAATGTGCGCAGTATGCTGCAGTAACCCAGAGGAGCAGGGTGGGTGGTTGTGAATTTATTTAAAGTCCTTTAAAAGAGGTTTGGAAGAAAGCAGGGAAATATTCTTATAGATATTTCATGATGTTTCACATTAGCTCAAAGCTGAGGGAACTAGTGAAGCTGTGAGACACAGAAATGATCTCAGTGCTTTTACTTTTCTGCACCTATTGCTAAAACAGAAGTTATTTCCTCCTAATTAATCTGTATGATGCCATTGATTTTGCTAGAAGTGGAGTTGGCAAAAAACAGTTGAAAAACAGAACAGGAAAGATACAGTGTGAAAATTATCATCAAAGGTTGTATAACTGTCCGTTGTTGCTGTCACTACAAACTCACTCAGCTATGGTGTGATAGTTTAGAGGAGAAATAGATGGAGAGTATATGTACTGTCTGCATTTTGAACTGCACCTATTGAAAGCATAGTAGTTAGGAAAGGGTTAAATCAACATGGCAGCATGCTGGCTCTTCCCTGGTGGAATAAGGTGCTCCTGTCCCCTGCAGCCATAATGCATCAATATAATACTATGCAATCAATAGCTCAGGCCTGTAACTGTAGATCTAATCAAGGCGGTACTTGTATTAAACACTTTACTATTATTACAGTTTACTATTGCTGCTCTAAACTCTGAGGCAAACTTTGACTACTCTGCTGTTTATGTCAGCTGAACTCTCCATGACCTGTGGCCTAGTTAACTCCTTTTCAAATTTCCCGTGTCACTGACAAAAACCTTTCTTGTTCTATGGTATGAATAACCGTTCTTGGTACATATTTTCCCAGGTTATATATTTATTTGTTACCTAAGGAAAATCAAAGATTGCCCTACTACTTGTTGCCATGGGTGCTATCGTGTTTTTCTTCCCCTTCTGCTTATAAAATAAGGACATGGAAATCAGGAAGCTGTTTAGGATTTTTTGCAATCAATAAATGCGGTATACATTTTGGTAGAAAATCCTTCTGTCGAGTGAACTTGTCCCTTTCTCAGCTGGTGTGGCACTTGCATTGAAACCAAGACATGAGAATATGATAACTTTGTTGTGCTAATTTGTAGTGCTTTTTTGTGTTTAATAAAGTGAGTAAGCTGAGTCTGAGTGACCCCTCTTACTTCTTTTTACAACTAATTTTTAATAGTCAACAAAATATATAGTAGGACATAGTTCCCAGTAAAGCTTGGTTTTACTTGGGATTCAAGTAATGCCTCTGACCGTTACTTCAGGTGTTCATGGGGAATTCCTGCGCTCCTGTAAGCCATTAAGTTAGCCAGGTCAACAAAATCCTGGGATTACTCTTTTCAAGAATTGGCCAAAGTCTTTAGCAGCTGGGTAACATCTCATGAGGCTGCCCTGGCACAGCAGAGGATACGCTGACAGACTGTTAGATGTCATAAGTACTCACTAAAGCATTTTGGGACAGTGGTGGGAACTTAGAGCTGGCCATGGAAAAGGATGCCTTCACATGTGTTTTGTAGAGGGCAGCTCATATCTCCGAAGCAACCACCACCAGTGCCGTCCACTTCAGAAGTCCAGGCCTCTGGCATAAAAGATTTCCTGATGCTCAGCTGCCTAGGTATAGCAACTGTAATGTTCAGTGTTCCATCTAGGGGACAAGATCTATTCATCTATTGCAGCTTTTCAGAAGACACAATATATCAGAAAGACCTGCAACGGTAAATTCTGCTCATGTGTTCAGCCTCACTACAATTGAATACTTCTACGAGACCCACTCATTTGGATGGGTAAGGATCCTAGTTTCACTCTTGAGAGGAGACATATTCCTTTCAGTATATGAAATTGCTGACACTTTTTTGATGATGCCCTCATTAGCTCTGGAAGAACATTTCCAAGAAAAAATTACATTTCCCTTTCTTTGGGCCAAGAGAAGAGGAAAACTTTGCTTGTATGGAGAAGTGAGTAAACCATGTGCCCACTGAGATTTTAGACCCATACATTTTCAGAATGATATGTAAATAAATTAGCAAGCATTATACCTCCGAGTCAAAGCTGTGGTCCGTGACTCAGTTCTTCACTTGCTTTCCTCTTGTCTGCTTGTGTGGAGGGTTTGTTTAGGCAGACAGAAGGTGGTATAGACCATTGTGACATCCATAGCCCTTCCATCTCTGTCACCTTGTCAGAGGTTGTGAGAGAAGTGGAACCAGCCACAGGATTGATCTATGCACTTGCCTCTGAACTCTGAGGCACACAGTACTGTAATAAATACCTCACATGGCTAGAGGTAACCGTCATACCGCAGCAACACATATCAGGAAGACTACTTGTTCTAGCAGGAGTTTTCCAATGAAACCCAGAAATAAATTCAGTGGAATGGGCTTGCAGTATCATTTCTCTCCAACTAGAGTAGCAAACCCTGCCCAGGGGGACCGGGACATCAGAGCCGTGGAGGGATGGGTTGGTTTTGGGGGTCAGACTCTTCACTTGATTGGCCTCACCCAAGCTCATTTTGGTAAAGAGAAAATGTGGCTAACTGATAGACATTGTTTGGGGTATTTTGTCACTGCTCAGCCAAGAAAGAGAAAATATGAATCAGTCAGAGAAAGTGGTTTAGAAAGATACGTATGTTTGTGAATAAGCCTAATTCCTGCTTTGGACTGATTGCACTGCAAAAGTCACTGATCTAAAACAGAATATCAACCTGAGAAAAAAATCAGTTTAGTAAACCAAATCATGTAATTGTTCTCTCTCTGTTTTTCCTTCTTTCTCTCTTTTAACATTCTGGCTAGAATATATTCAAGTTAATTATCTTAACTTACCTGTATCAAAACTAGGGAAATATACATTATTTGAAGGAATTCAAACCATCTGGAGTTTACTCTTGTATTCTGCCTGGGAAGAAAAATTTCATTTTCCTATAAGTTTATACCCTTAACTCTTTAGACATGAAGTATACGTTGAGTCAATTAAACTTTAGACCAGTTCTTTAAGTGTTATAATTCAGTATACTTTCACTAAGGCTATAATGGTTTATTCCAGTGAAGTGTCTAATGTATTGCCCAGTCATCTTTGAGATAAATCCATTGGCACTCTACTTTTATTAAGATTATACTTGAATTCTAAGGTGAGCAGAAGAGCATTTCATCGATTAATACTTTGCAACATATTATAGATCTTGTTCTGGAGGGTGTTTGACCTGATCACTTTGCTCCCATCTGCCAAATAAGAATCACTGCTCCTTAGTGTAAGTGCTTGTGGGAGCCAAGAGTTGTGTATGTTGCAATGAAGAATAGACTATCCATCTTAGACACTTTTATAAATTCCCTCTCTGTGCCATAGCACCTACACATATTTAATATACTTATCCTTGCCAACATCCCGGAAGGTAGGAGAGTGTTACCTTCATGAAGAACTGAGGAGCAGAGATAGTACGGACACATTCAGGAAATCTAGGATGGAGAGCAATTAAATCCCCGTCTCCTGGGCACGTTCCAGAGCCAGGTACTCTCTCTTAACTATCCCAACATCCTTAATGGGTCACATTGCTTTTAGGAGCAAAACCGCAATGACTTTATATGATCCATCTGCTTTTTATGGGAAGAAAGAGCTTCATAAATAGCGTGTGTTCACTAGATTTATTTGTGGCTTTTTTGCAGGTGGGAGAAACATTTCTTTAAATGACATTCAGATTATTGGTGGAGCCAATGAATATGTACTTTTCCACCAGTTCACTACAAGCTATTGCAGTTGAAAAATGTGGATTTTTCTCCATTGTCTCTGAATTATCTAACACAAGAGAATTCATTTGTATCATTCACGTTTCTAACAACCTATGTTAAAGCAGGTGCAAAGCTTACCCTTTTGTGGGAAATCTTTCTGCTAGGAAAAAAACAAAACAGCATTAGAATTTCCAGCAGCTTTCCTACTGCTGCCTGGC
Source organism: Burhinus bistriatus (assembly GCA_013397275.1). Lineage (NCBI taxonomy): Eukaryota > Metazoa > Chordata > Aves > Charadriiformes > Burhinidae > Burhinus > Burhinus bistriatus. Next base: position 196,917 of record VYXH01000541.1, on the reverse strand, counting down.
AGAGGGCAAGCAGAGAAGCTCTGCATTCACTGGTTGTTTGCAGAGTTGCACCCTTCAACAGTAGAGGATCTATGCTTTGGCTCTTCCCCTCTCATGTCACATTTTGAGTAATATGGCCTGTCACCAAATCCTTCTATTCAGTTATTGGCAGCTTTCTCTCCTGGACTATTGTTGCAATCGACTTTTGGAGCAGAACCTCAGTCTGAGGCTCTTTTATTGTAATATACTTTCTACTTTATAACCACGCTATTATGAGAAAAGGGCGGGAGAGACAGAGAGAGAAAAGGAAAGGCTTTGTGCAACTCAAATAAATTGCATCCAAGAACTAGTGAATACACAGGCAGATTAACTGTGGATTAACATGAAAGCTGTGTTGATACAACAAGAATATATCCTGACATTAACTGTATATTCTATTTCTCTCTTACACGGTAATAGCTTACCAGTGTATTTTTAAGAATTTCAAGGGGAAACAAGTCGCATCTACATTGCGGAAACAAATCAAGCTTGTCTCCCTTGGAAATTGCAGTGGCAAATGTATAGATACCACATGCTCTTTCAAGAAGACTTCCCTTGTAATTACATGAGTTCTGCAACACCAAGAAAGAAGAAGATTCTCTCCCTCTCCTTATCTGAATGGGGTAATTGAGTCACACCAGTCATTTCAACCACTAGAAAAGAAGTATAGTCATGTTATTATACTCTATGCAAAGGCAATTTTTTTCCCAGAATTTGGGATATATGTGATTCTGACTGCTACTGTCACTTAGACAAATATATGTAGGCATATATTTAAAAGAGCTTTTGCCAAATGTATTTTCTTAGCCTGTGCTTGCTAATTGCCTGACAGATTAAAGATCAAGAGAAAAAGAAAGACTCCATGAACCCAAGTATGCAACACACATGACCAAGCCTGGGTTTGTCCAGATAAAGAAGCTGAACTAGCTTTAGTTTAGTTAGTTTAGCATCATCTTTTTCATTAAATTGACACAGTTGTCAGGCTTTTGTAAGAACAGGTGCCCTGAATTAATTTACATGGTGATGCCCAGGCAGACGTTATAGCATTTCGTTTATTTGTGAAGTTACTTGCAAGACAGAGGAACTAATACAGATTTATCTATGCGTGCATCTATCTATGAGTGCATCTATGAATCTCTCTCTACCTATATACATTCCATGCTGTCTATGGAGAAACACCATAGACATAATAATGAGAAAAAAGAACAGAATTCATCAAATTAGCACAGCAAAACAAGAAATTCAGTAGGGTTTTCATTAACTGGCAAGATAGATAGACAGGCAGACATATAACTAGTTAGAATAATCTGAATGTAGGGTTGTTTTTTTTTAAAAAAATCCCATTAAATATTTCAATGGAAAGTATGGTAGCACTTTGGGGACCAACCCTGTCCTAATCCTCCTTTAAGAAAAATAGCCCAGTGAGAGTCCCATTAAGCCTAAAAAGAGTTTTTCCTTTGACTTTCAACCAAACCATGCTTAGGTTGAAATTAAATACTTCTTGGCTGCCATGTAACAGCCTGATTTTGCTGTCCATGGTGTCAGCATCAAAATTAGCATACACTTTACTGTAAGAAATCCAGTTCAAAGGTTGAAACGGAGAGGTTCCATGTAGAGCAGTACTTTTTCCATTGAACATACTTTAAGAGCAACATTAGGTGTTCCTACAGCTTTGTGTAGAAGAAAGCAGAAAGGGCTAATTTGTAGTGGAGACATTGCTTTTTTTCTGCTTTGTGATGTACAAATTATTCCCACTCACACTCAGTGCTTTTCCACATGGGGAAGCTAATGCAAGTGATGGACATACTAGGCTCCAAGGTGGTCCTTAGTAACTTCAGCTTTGAAAGCAGAGGAAGGTACAGGTGATACTAGCTGAAATTATGAATTGACAACATAATCTTTTCCAGGTCAGTCACTGCCTGTTCGTTTGCTCCTTTCTGAACGCCGCTGGCCTCCGCAACATCTCATAGTGATTTCCACATACCATTATGTCTTGTGGGGTAAAAAATATTTCTAAAAGTTTTCTTTAAATTTGCCATCTGATCATTATTCAGGGTGTTTTATAGAAAAATATTGAACAATCATTCCCTGTTTGCCCTCCCTGTACCATCCATGATTTTCTACATCATAATTAAACTGATTGTCTGAGCATTGAGATTTGACTATTTATTGCCTTTTTCTTCTTTGCCCTTATCTTTTCCCATCATATATGCATATGTAACTTTATTCTTTGACCTTTCCCAAATAAAGCCCATCCATCAGCTCCCCTCTTCTGTCTTTGAAGTGTAGTTCTCTGTCCCTTCATCAAATCCTTGCACGCCAGTGCCCAACAAAGCCAGTCCGGGGCTTGTACCAGCTTCCAGAAATAACTCCTCATTGCCCAGCTTGCCCCCAGAACTTCTAAGGAGCCTCTTCAAAAACATCTGAACTCCTCTTTAGACCAGAATCTCCCCTTCTTTGCACTGCAGGGAGAAGGATAACTTCCATCCCATGCCACCCTTAGCATCCTGGCTCCTGGGATCCTGGTCCTGCAGCTGCCCTGCCTAGCTTGGGTTCTGGCAAGTGGTAGGTGTTCAGCTCTGTTCTCGGCAAATGGACCCCAGCCTGAGCTGAATCCTTTGGTCTTGCTTGCTTCTCGTCTCCACAGTGTTACAAGGCAAATGTTCTATGTCTCAAACAGGTACCACAAGGGAAAAAATATTACTGTGGACGAGAGAGGTGGAGAGAGACAAAAGTTATATAGAGTTTTCCTAGAGTTTCTGTCAGCCCCTAGGGGATATTTATTACTCCCCTCTCCTGCTCCCATTAGAGAGGTCCGTTCCTACTGTTTGCTTTGTCTTATCCCTGCTCCATCATCTCTTTTTCTGTGTAGAAATGTCCTGATCTATTTACTCTCTCTCATTTCCCTGTGATTCTTCTCAGTATCTTTCCTAATGTTAGCATGTCCATTTGCAAAAAAGGTAACTAAAATTACCAGTAGTACTCAAGATGCAGACACACCATGCATTTATATAACGGTACAAGGATGCTATCTGTTTTGTTTTCAGTTCCTTCTCTAATAATTCTCAATGCACTATCAAACCACTATCAGTAATGACTCCCAGATCTCTTGCTATATTGCTAATAGTTAATTCCCCTAGCTAACAGCTAATTTAGAGTTCATCACTGTATATATAGTTTTACAGATAGTTGTTTTTTCTCCTTCATGCACCTTACTTGCATTTATTGACATTTCATTTGTGATTTTCATTGAATTTCATCTGTGATTTTATTGTCTCATCACTCAGTATTCCATAGCTGTTTGCAGTCAATTGCACATTTCACTATCCCAAATAATTTTGCGTCTTCTGTAGACCTCCTTGTTTCATTTTTAACCTTCTTGTCCAGGTTACCTCTGGCAATTTTGAAACGCATACATAGAATCATAGAATCATAGGATGGTTTGGGTTGGAAGGGACCTTAAAGATCATCTAGTTCCTTGCCATGTGCAAGGACACCTCCCACCAGACCTGGTTGTTCAAAGCCTCATCCAGCCTGGCCTAGAACACTTCCAGGGATGGGGCATTCACAATTTCCCTGGGCAATCTGTTCCAGTGTCTCACCACCCTCACAGCAAAGAATTTCTTCCTAATATCTAATCTAAATCTACCCTCTTTCAGTTTAAAACCGTTACCCCTCATCCTATCACTACACTCCCTGATAAAGAGTCCCTCCCCATCTTTCATGTAGCCCCTCTTTAAGTACTAGAAGGCTGCTATAAGGTCTCCCAGGAGCCGCCTTTTCTCCAGGCTGAACAACCCCAACTCTCTCAGCCTGTCCTTATAGAAGAGGTGCTCCAGCCCTCTGATCATTGTTGTGGCCCTCCTCTGGACTCTCTCCAACAGGTCCGTGTCCTTCTTATGTTGGGTATTCCAGAGCTGGACACAGTACTCCAGGGGGGGTCCCATGAGAGCAGAGTAGAGGGGCAGAACCACCTCCCTCGACCTGCTGGTCATGTTTCTTCTGATGCAGCCCAGGATGTGGTTGGCTTTCTGGGCTGCAAGTGCACATTGCCAGGTCACGCTGAGCTTCTCATCAACCAACACCCCCAAGACTTTCTCCTCAGGGCTGCTCTCAATCCATGCTCCTCCCAGCCTTTATTTGTGCTTGGGATTGCCCTGACCCATGTGCAGGACCTTGCACTTGGCCTTGTTGAACTTCATGAGTTTCGCACCAGCCCACGTCTCAAGCCTGTCAAGGTGCCTCTGGATGGCATCCCATCCCTCCAGCTTGTCAACTGCACCACACAGCTTGGTGTTGTTGGCAAAACATTCCAGTACAGATCTTGTGGGACCACCCTGATAACATCCATCCATCATGAAACACCATATTTTATCCTTGCTCTTTTTTTCCTAGTTTTCAGCCAGCTATTTATCCATGCCAGCACAAATGGACTTTTTTTCATTAGCTCAGTTTCACCCCTGGTGAAGGACTCTCCCAATAGACACCTCCATTATATATTTCCAGCTGTCCTTGAGCTGTATCTAGTAAACCTGTACCCTGTGGCATGTAGGCCAAGTCCCTGGGCCTCCTTGATCTCTGTAGAGATGTAACAGTTGAAGAAGACCATGAGCTGTCATGGGGAAGACTCTGAGGAATCTCAGCATCATGGTGATATTGCAGGGTCACTGTGCCACCATACAATGCCACAAAGAGACCAAGAGGACCACGGGGATTAGCTCCTGGTGTCTCTTCATCCCCAAGCACTTATCCACACTGAAGAACTGAACGGCTTTTGGAGCAGGGTACCGGCAAAGATTTTATTTTTGTTTTGGATGTGGCTGGTCTATCGGAGAGCGCTGGTGTTACAGAAAGTATGAGTAATTCTAAGTCTTAATTCATAACTTGTGATGATTCACTGAGCTCCTGAAACCTTTTGTTCAGTATATAAGAACCTGATAGAAAGTCTATAAGATTGAGGGGAAAAAAATTTCTTAGGTCTCTATGTTGTATTCAGGTACAAGTAAATACGTGACTCTTTGAGTCTGTTTTCTAGAGCATATGAAAACTTCTGTAGCTATGCTATCAACATATTTTCCTTGTGTGAATGCCACTTTTTTCCTTCTACTGACTAAGTAACAGCCCAGCTCAGTCTTTTCTGAATTCTTTGTACAGTCAACATGAAACTCAACTGTACAAAAGTCAACAAAGTCTAGAAGGAAAATGAATTATTGCATGTATTGAGAGCAATTGCAAGGCAATATGAATTACACATTCTAGCTGCTTTGGACCTCTTTGCCAATCTGCATCATACTACAGAAACAGCAAGTTTTAAATCCTTGTAGGATTAGTCTATTATTTTAATGCCTATTAGTTTTTCCCTCTCAGTACAATTGATTAGTTATTGTTGCTTTTCCAAAGCAAAAAAGTATTTAATGTTAAATTTGGCACATTAAAAAAAAACATCCCAAACATCGTCTCCCATCCCGCCTCAGCTTGTCGTCCATGTAAGGATTCATAAGCATAAACATGTTTAAATGTTTAAGTGAAACAGGACAATAAAAGACATTTGGCCAACTTCTAGGACATATAACCCCAAGTTTAGGACTTCTAGATTGAAAAAACCAATGGTTATATTTCACTTAGCTTGACCTTTTAAGCTGCCAACCTTTTTATATATAAAACATGTTTATATGGTGGAGCTATTCTCACTGTGCTTTTCTAACATGTGTAATGTTTTAAGCAAGGTCCTAGATGAAGGATTGGAAGAAGTAAACATCTACAGCACAGTCTGAGTGCAATGACATACCACATGTCTTCACAAAAATGTCTAACAATGATCTTAGATTAGGCTGGAATTCCCAACCCATATCGATTAACTATAATTGCCTGCATGCATTAGCAATGAAACCTCCCTTGTAGATAAAATGTAACTGCATGTTCTGGCCTGGTAACCTTTCCTCCAAATATACTGGTACAGCTCAGAAACAGCCCTTCCTCAAAATGGTATAGTTTTCCATAGCTCTTTTCCCTCTGGGATCAGAGGGGTCAAAAGTGGCTGGAAATGTACTGAAAATGATGTTAGTTTATTTTTCTAAGAGGGAAAGTGGTCAGTGATGCCAGGATATGACTCCATTAGTGTTTTTTTTTTCCCATGTGCCTCCAGAGACACATGCCCAAATGATATTCTGCGTAACCGCCTTCTGAATTTCGTCGTGAAAGCAACATAAGCACAGAGGATGAACCAACAGGCTCAATAGCGAAAAACATGCCTTGGCTATTTGTGCACCAGGCCCGGCTGTACATCCAGTGAAGGCAATGGGAAACCTTCTCTTAACACAGGAACAAGCAGCTCAGGCCTCAGAGTAATTCCTAACACCAAAGTGAATTAAATACTACGTAGTATTAGTAATAAAGAAACATGTGGCTCTTGGGAAAAATTCCCAATGCCCTTCTTCCAATTTATAGCCCTCTCATCACTGAGCAACTGGTAGGAGAAAGGAGCTCATCCGGAGTTTCAGTGGCTGCCTGAAGCAGTTACTGCTTTCTGAGAAATGCTGGTGTTGAAGATACCTTGTATAGGACGAAGGTAGATAATTTTCATGGGCTTTGATTTGTCTGCACCTGTGTTTTGATGTATCTATCCAACTAGCTCTGAATCAAACAAATCTGGGGCTGAACTGCTGGAAAATTGAACCTAACTCCCTTGAGTTCAATGCCCTGCCTCAGAGGCTGGTTTTCATTGCTTCGGTGAGAACTTTGTGTCCTCTGGGTTTGACTCCACACAATTTCTTTCCATACAGGTTTCTTGCTAGAATCCTATGCCTGACAGAACTTAGTCCTCCATTCATACACTTCTACGACTGATGTACACTGGGATGTACTCTAAACAGCTGCACCCATATGTGCAGACAGCATCAGTGGCTGTACAGGTAATTAGCGCTTGCAATCGTGCTGCATTTTATGCTACAGGAACATATTGAGAACAAGGGCATGGACCTGGCCTGTTATTGGCATGCAGTATATGAAGAAAAGCAAGAGTAGGACAGGCAGGGCTCCTGGCTTGAGGAAGGGTAGATTACTCTGGGTCTCATCAACCACCACAGGTTTCCTTCTTCTAGCAGTTCCTATTCTCCTCTGTCATTTTATTGCTTTTGCTGAGGCCTGAACTTTTTCAAATAAGAGAAGAAACAAAATAGACTTTTGTTGAGAATGCCCTTGGAAATAGTAGTCAGAAAAAAAATTACATTTAAAAATATGTTCCAGCTGTCCAACATTTGGCCAAGTTAAAAGCTGGCCTGGGCCCCAGAGACCTTTCCCTTTTTAGTCACACAGATAGTACCAACAGCTGTGCTGGAACTATTTAAGTGAATTAAGCCAACAGGGAGCTATCTCAAGCTTAACCTAAAGCTGTATTTTAACATGCTGCTCCCTCTGTATGTATGCGTGTGCACCATATACCTTTCAACTTGGGTAACTGTTGTTGCTATAAATAGGTTAATATAAACTCACCACCTTGGTGCAAGAGACTTCATGTTTCCAGTCCCTTGCAATACTTTTGCCTGCAGCTTCCTGCCTCACCAATTCCTGCTTCCTTCCCACACCACATCTTATGAAAAAACTATTTTTTTTTTTTGCTTTGCTTATAGCTTTTAATTTCTCTCTATTATTTAATGCTGTAACTGTTGAATTTTGCTGGATGTTGCAAATCATACAGCATAAAAACCTTCTGTGAAGTCTGGACTAACAATTTATTGTCATCCTCAGGGATACTTGTGTTTTTCATTCCCGTAAATGAATAAAACCTTCTTTTGCTCCTTTCATGTAAAAGGCAACATTCTCTTGCAGATAAGACCTGAGAAATTAAGGAGATTTGAATTTCTTTCTACACCATTGACTTGCTCTGACGTTGGGTGAGTCATCTGGACATTGTTTGCTTGTATTATCCCAGTGGTAAAAAATGGATATAAACCCCACATGTATTCAACTCTTCACATGACTGAGATATGTGGATAGAAAGCATTAGGCAACTGCTTTGGGTATCCACTAATTTCCTTTTAAAATCTGGTTTATTACAGGAATAAATAGTCATATTTTAAAACCATTTAAGAAGAAATTAAAGAAAAAAAAGGACAGAAACTGAAGGCCACCCAAGTCAATGGGGAGGTGCACCCGAATTTCACCAGATATGAAGCAGGCTGTCAGTGCTAAATGTATTAAACAGATACTGCTGTAGGTCAAACATTCTATATCACAATATCCCCAGTCAACATTACTGTTAAGACTTAGGCGATCCTCCAAAAATGGCCTGACTGAGTCCTTTTCCTGCACAAATCTTCACTGAATTCATGGAGGGAGGGAACCATCTATATGCATCTCTTTTCAAGATCAGGGCTCTATTTCCCTTCTGACACACTCATTGAAGGAATGTCTTTTTGGAAGAATCTGAGTGTTTAAATATCCCCAAAAGCCGAAATACTGTAATTCAGAGACCCATTGTTTTAATTAGCAAAGTGCTGAAGAGCACGCTGCATCCCCCTTTAGCTGAGCTATTTTTTGGCTCTTTGTTCAGTTCTCTGAATGTTCAGTCTATGAACATTATAAGCATGTGTGTCCTTATCCTTACTTTGAGAGCTTGTTTGTGGTTCATTATGAGCTATTAGGGAGCACACATCAAGCAATTGTTTTGGCAGAGATACAAGGATTGTTTCACATTCTGGCAGGAACAATTCTCTCCTACCAAACATGAGGTTTCATGGTCGGGTCTGCTGCTCCCTCCCTCCTCCTGAGCATGCTTATGTTAGGAGAGCACCTCTTTGAAGGACAGGCAGGCAGGCAGTCTCAAAGAGTCAACTGTAGCTTTAATGTGCAAGGTATTTTCTCCTTACACCACATTTCTGAAAACAGCACAAAAATCACTTCAGCACACCCGAAACTGAAGAAGTGGAGAGAGGTATAGGTATTAGGATGTTTTGAAATAAAGGTGTTGTCAGCAACCTTCAGGTTTGGGAGAAGGGCTGGCTGAAAAACATTACAGGTGCAATGTTAGGAAGCTTATGTGTGGAGTTTCTAAGTTAGAAATTTGCGGGCAGGACCTCCCATAATACAGTGCTTCTCAGACCGACAGTGGGTAGAGATGAACAGAGACCAACATGAGCACTAACTTACGCAAAAGCAATTGTCGTAGTTCTTAACAAGCTCCTTCCCCTCTTGCAAATTGGACAAGCTCCAAAAGGCATGGAGTTTTGTCAGAGAACTACCATAAAATCTTACGATCTTTGGCTCTGGTAACTGCTACTTTTTGGCTAATATAACCTACTCAGAATGTAAATACCTTCCAGATCTCCCCATATTCTCCCAAATTATTTGCTTTCTTGGTTATTCTCCCTGTGTCCCAGGCAGAGGCTGTAGTCCCCCACTCTGAAGGTGGTGTGATGTGAAAGACTAGCCTGGCAAAGCAGAAAACGCCATGCTGCCTTCCTAATCATAAAATCATAATCATAAAATTACCCAGCAGAAAATAGTAGAAGTGTATTAGGTAGCCCTGTTTTAAATTCTTGACAGTGAGTTTCCTGAGGGCAGAGACACTATCAGTGCTATATGTGCATCTGGCGACCAGCCCAGGAGAGAGCTGATTCTCCTCTGGGATCCTCTAGCAAAACAACGACTTCTTGGAAGGCACCAGACCATAACACTTCTGCTCCTAGAAAGTGTTCATCTCAATCCCATTAGCTGAGGAGAAGCCCAAGGGTGCAGGGGATGTTGTCTGAGACATCCGTTGCAGCACCAGCGATGAAACTGTGGAACAAGACTGCGGATATGCATGGATACAACCACCAGCTGGAATGGAGTGAGAAACCTCATGGGGCAGTCCAGGGCTTGGGACCTGGCCACTCACCACCCCTCTCTGACGGCCGAGGGGAAAGAGAGGGACAGGACTGAGGTCTTTGCTACTGCCCCACAATGTGCCATGCCTGGGGAGTTCCCACCTCATGCTGGAGGAGTTGAACTGGCTGGTTGTGTCAAAACTGTGCCTATGAGTGCAGGGGTGGTTTCTGCGCACCATTTCCCAGCCTGGGAAGCAGTGGTGGTAGTAGCTACTGTTTCACAAAACCATCTTGGCTACGAGACTCTCACCTGCTATAGCTCAGACAACCATGTAATAACGTAATAAATGCAGGTAATTCTGAACAACTTTTTGAAATCCCCAGACCTTGACTGAAACTCACTTAAATCAGTTCCTATTAACTTCAGCCAGATTTGAAGCAGGCATTGGGATATTATTTTTAAACCTGTAAGAAAGTCATTTCAGCCTTAATGTTGTTACAGACACAACAGAGAAAGGCACTAATGCCTTCTAAAGCTCCCAGGTAATTTACAGAAGATGCAACCAAGCAAGGAGCCGAGCATTGAGGGACAAACCTGATAACTTGATGCAATACAGGTTTGTATCTGTTAATCCTGCGTTCATGAACTGCTGCACTTCGTCAGGGATGACTTCTGTGCAAAACCCACCTGCTGCCCTCCTTTGTTTCTTTGCACTGGAAAATGTTGCAGGAGCAACGTACAGATTATTCCCTCGGCACACAAGCGATTTCTGTGACCAGTTTGAACTCTGGCTTTGTCCCGTGGCTACGTCTCAAACACAGAATTAGTTTAAATTGGTCTAACCTCCTCTTTGCACAATTTCTGGTCATTTTGAGCTGCTCTGTTCTGGGAAGCGGTTGAAAGGAGCCTTGCTCCCTGCCCTGGGGCAACCTGGTGGCTGAGAAAAGAGGGGTTCAAAGGAGGGCAGCACCCATTCAGGGTTGGGTACCCCCAGAGTATTTTGGCATGGCAAATATTTGGTTCAAATTAAAAAAAAAACAATCCACACATCAGGCAGTTTACCAACAGGATACAAGGAGACTCGAATCCACTTGAAGAGGTATATTTAGATGAAGTCCTATATCACACTGCTAATTGCACAGACCCTATTATCACAATGACTCCCTGCCAGGTGAGAAATCCCATGTAAAATAATTACGCTTAAGCCCACATACTTAAGTAAGGCAAGGCAGTAGCAGCAAACACTTCATCCTTCTGGCTCAGAGGGCCAAACTGCTCCATACTGGGGAAAAAATGCATATTAAAACCAAGCAAGCAAGGCATTCAGAAAGGCAAGCCTAGTCTGAATAAGTAAAAAGCAGGGCTTACTACCCATTGCTGACTGGAAACAGCTATGCATAGAAAACAAGCATAAATGCTTTAAATATGCATGTGGACTTAATAGGGTAGAGCCAGAAATTAGATAGTAGAGGAGAGGGTGGGCTGCAGGTAAAGAGATTTATCAGGAGATTAATTACCTGCCAAACCAAGATGATCCTTGTTTACAGTAAACAGCCAGTGTTTAGCATGCAAGTCATTCAATTTGCAAGAAGACCTCCACTTTCAGCCTAGTGGTGGCAGGCATGAGAATCTCCCAAAAAAATTCTTAATTTTGCCACCCTTTGAGCAGAGATAAACACAAACAGCAGGCAGAAACTGCCCTCTCTCCAAAACAGTAATATTCTCAAGAAATGGTTGCATAGCATATATATTGCCTGTGTTACTGGAAGAACATATGGAAGAAACCTGCAGTTTTCCCCAGAAGAAACTTAGGCACAGAATTAACACACAACATCTCTTTAGAGAATTTCTTAGGTCCAGGGAAATTGCCCAGGGAATTGGGAAAGCCTTGTAAGTATCTGCAACTGTTTCATTTAGCAGCCCTTGAAAGACAGGAACAGAAAGTCCATTTTGATACAAGGTGACAGAGTCTGATATTCAGACTCCTTCCTGAAATACATGACAAAATTTGCTATATGGCCTGTGTGGAATCAACTTTTAGTTTTGGTGTTTATTTTTCTGACCAGGAAAGTAGCTGGTTTGTGGGCTCATCTGCTGAGCTTGCACACCAAACGGAGATGCTCACCAACTGCAGGTGCAGCCAATGACTTCTGTGCAGCAGCTCAGTGCCCAGGTGAGCCTGCAACTGATGGGCAGGCAGCACTGGATGAAGCTTCTCCTGAGTCTGGTCCTGCAAGCATGGCTGCCACATTGTTGTATTGTTCAGCTTCTTTCTTCTTTTGTTCTTCACATCTCTCAGTACCCAGATGCCCACTATCAATTTGACCTTGAGTCATTCCATGGAGGCCGTCAGATCTGCACACAAGAGGTGATGCATTCAAACTTCTCACCCAGCTGTAAAACCTCTCTGTGCATCGAGGTTGCCAGATGGCATGCTTTCACAAAGGTTGTGACTTTGGACAAGTTATACTTCATTGCAATGTGCAAACAAATTCCTCATATCTGAAGACTTCAGACCAAAACCTTCTTTGAAACAATGCTTGAGCCACTAGATGCTGCTGTTGGTCACCATCAGTTGAGAGAGTGCTGCTCAAACTTCTCCCATCTATCTTAGTATTATAGAGGGCAGAAAGATTCTAGATGTGGGTGTCAAAGTGGAAGGTCCTACCCATTCCCTTTCAGCTCTTGGAGGCCAGCAGGGGTAACGACGAAAAGAAAAAAAAAAGGAAGATATGCCTCGTGCCTTGTCACAGTTTACGGCCTATTGCACTTTCTTCTGCCAGCCTGTCTTGCTAGTGACAAGGTAGTAGGGAAGATGGAGTTTGATAGAAGTGGAGGCAGAGGTAATGTGAAACAGCTTGATACCAACAGTGTTAGGGGGCAGACTCCGAACAGGGAGAATACTTCAGCCCTGCATCAGGAATCAGGGAATCTCTTCACTCTGTTTCTGGTAGATTTTACTGAAAATTTCCCCCCTCAGAAAAGGGTAATGCAGGAGTTAAAAAATAATAGTAATCCAGATGACCAAAATATAATGAGGTTTCAAAAGAAAGTACAGTGATCCCACAGGATTCTTTGAGTGGGTATCCTGAATTTTCAACCTGCAAACTTTGCAGTATTGATATTCCATTAGCAGATCTCTAAGCTTTCTAGCTGCTTACTCCCAGCTAATCAATGTCCAAATTCTCTGGAGTAGCTCAGAAAGCACACATATTTTGGAGAGGTAAATGATGTCTTTATCTTTCTCCTGCATGGTGCAGTACAGTAAGACAGAGGCACAGGTAAGACTGTGTGAATATCTCCGAGCAAAAACATTTAAATGGAGACTGAAGGTGATAGCAGTAAGTGGTTTGCTTGCAGTTAACGTATAGTATGCCAAATCACTGCCTCATGATGCATCATGATTCAGGATATAATAATATCCATGTGTACTTCACCAGACCAATGCCCCCCTTTACCAGTGCTACCACTAATAAAGCTGGACTTCAGAGCTCCTCAGGTGGTAATCTAGTGGCAGCCAAAGAGAAGCTGACTGAGGAAATGAGGCCGTGGTTGCTGCAGGCTGCAGCATCTTCATCTCGGCCTTTGTTGCCGAGATGAGATTTTTTCAAAGTAGGGCAGCAAAGCTTCAGGATGATGCCAACATCAAACGAGCACGTGGAGAGCTGCTTTCTTCTACCACTGATCAAAGAACAGTGTCAGAAGATGGAGAAATATCACTGCTGGTAAAAAACCCTTTGTGTCCATGCCTCATCCCCAAGCCTTGGTATGGATGCTTCCCCACTCTTTTCAACCCCTTGCTTGCTGAAAGGGTTTGCAGGAAACAGGCTGGAAGGTCCCATCTGGAGATCAGATGCACAGCAAAGACCCAGCTTCTCTATTCTGCATGCTCCATTTGACACTTCTCATCCAAAACAGGAGAAACTGGGGAGCTGCTGGGCAGGAGGGCCTGGAAATGTGGTGCAGACCTCGGCAGCTGTTTCTGAAGCTGCAGCATTTTGCCACGGGCAGAGTTTCCCAGGTTTTGCATGCTGGCTGACAGACCTCGGGGGAGTTTGTCTTGCAAAACGAACACCAGAGGTACCCCCTAAAGACCTTTATTTAAAAAAAAAAAAAAACAAACCACAAAAAAAAAACAAACAAAAGATGACCTCTGTGTAAATGAAATGCTTGTTTACAGCATAGTGCTACAACTCTATGTGCTAAGTTTCATCGCCTTACTGGGTTATAATAATACCTATATTATAGGTATAGATGATGCAGAAGATGCAGAAGATACAGAAGATACAGATAATATAGATAATAAAGATAATAACACCTGCTCACCAAGATTTTACAAACAGCAGCCCTGACATTTAATTTTGTGTTATGCTCCCAAAACACAGAACTCAGCAACAATTAAGTTGATACAAGTGTAATAGCTGTACATAATAAAGCCAACGTGTGCTCCTAATCTGTTACATTACTACTTCTTAATTACTCCAAATGTTCATTAACTAAGGGTGACAATACTGCAATTATATCTAAGTCTTTACATTTATTGTCAATCTTAGATGTAGAAAGTGCCTTCTCTATACACATAAAGGGAGGGGTAGCCATAACTGGGGTTATACAACTTAATATTTATAGAGAGTTTAAAGATGATCTGAGAACTGCCTGGGAACAGGCAAGAACCTGGATTTAAGAGTATAAAACAAGCATTTAGAGTAGTTTAACAAAGGGAAGAATGCATCAAAGAATACCCTGGTGTCCAACTGGCCTTGATGAAAAAAGCAGAAGGAAAAGCAGGTGCATTACAGAGGATTTCTGGGCATGATTTCAACTTGTGATGCTCTGCAAGAGACCCAGGGGAGGAGGAAAGGGACACTGACTGCAGGATATCAACAAGGACGCTGGAAGAGAGTACTCCCCAACCTTGGTATCTGCAAGATATTTCATTGTCTGTCCTCACCTATAGCACTTTCTCTTTCTTGTGCATTACAATTCTGTTTCTGCAGGCCCCAGAGCAAGGCTTGTGATTATGCACAGATAAGCGAAATTTTCTTAAAGAAGTTATTTCCAGTGCAAAGAAGAGAGAAGTCTGAAGCTGGAAATCAACACACAGGGTTTGTATTTACAGAATGCTCATTTGCCTTGTACAGAGGGGATCAGTCTGGTTAATATTTGGGTTTCTGCAGATGTTTCACCATCCTCCCGGGTTAAAAGTTAGCACATTGGAATGGCAGGAGTCGAAAAGATTTTATTTAAAGAAACCAAACCAACCCAAACAGCATGCAAACACAGTTTCATTTTACTACAAAAGTGAAAAACAGACCAAAAATGCGTTAAAGTATACAGTACCGAGTGATTTACTCTAGATACTGCAACTGATTATGAGAATACATTAGCATTTTATTGAGAGGGAGAGAGGGAGAAAAGTCGTCTTAGCTAATGAAGTCTAATGTAACAGTGCAGCATTCAAAACTTTTGAACTGAATTTTTTTTTTTTAAGTGATTTAAGTAGTTTTTAAATTAACTGTTCCACTGAAAACATGCAATGTCTAAGGATTCAGGTAACAAAGACATTTTGCTCCAGTCTGTAACATGCCATTAAGAGTCTTGTAAAGTATAATTTTTTTCCCCAATGACAGAGGAACTGTGTTATTTACTGAATAGGAACACCTCATTGTTGTGGAAGTTTCTAGACTGCTTTTGAAATTTCCTCTAAAATACTGATGTGAAGACAGTATTTCTTCTTAATGAACAGGAGCAGCTCATGCCTACACTGGGCTTTAGGGCCTGCCAAAATAGACAGCTGCTTCTCCCCACCATGGCACCCAGTAGAACTCATAGATTCCCACGGTCTGCGGTGCTGCATAATCCCCATTTCCCTCCATCTCCTGCTTTAGTAATATCTTGCCCCCAAACTCTTCCATCTGAAAGCCATTCATCTGGTGTTCTCACCTACTACTTTGCAAATTTTCCATGCGTTACATTTCTTTTTCTGTGGGCCTCAGAACGAATCTTGTAAATAAGCACAGTTTCACCTCCCTATTTCCCTCTCTTTTCTCAGCGTGCTCACCAGCTTGCTACTTAGTAAAAGGAAACCCCGTTGCACTGAAAACAAAAGGGCACCATCATTGATGTTGGCCATCAAATTACTGTGATACCAGATGTCTTTTGGGCACCAGTCTTATCAAGGTAGCCATATAGTCAGTGCCCATCTATACTCAGATCTTTTAAAGGAAGATGGGGTAAGCCAGTGAGATAGAAACATGAGAGTCTCAATAATTAACAGCTCTCCAAATTATCCCCAAAGCTATAAGTGAATAGATCCCTCTCACAAAGTCATGCAGATATATGCTGTGTCCTAAAGTGGGTGGTGGAGCGGGGACAAAGATTTCTTCATATTGCTAAGATATGTTTTGTTACCCAGGCAGCTCTCTATTACGGCTGTAGAAATTTATAAATTTACTGTAGCTCCTATTGAAATGGTGTATGCAAATGGGATTTCACGCTCTCTTTCTCTTAAAATTAATTTCATATAGAAGTTGTTTTTACCCTTAATTTCAACAGAATCAAGATTTTATCCAAATTGTTACTTACTTACAACAAACCATTCACTAAATTGTTTCACTAAAGTCTGGGTAAACCAACTTTATTTCAAAATAGTAGAACACAGTGTCCTAGAAAAAAAATACCCTTTTTTCTGTCAAGAAGTGGAAAAATCAGGGCATGTTTCAGCTTACAAATACACATGCTACTACTGTTGAGTAACCAAATCCAAATTAAAGTCATTTGCCACCTAACTTAAACAAAAGGGGCAAGAAGATGGGCGATTCAGAAAGAATTGTCTTCCCTAATTTGCCAGTTATCTGCACCTACATATAGGTACTGAAACGCCATAGTTAGCCCAAGACCCAGCTTCTATCACCCTTTGAGGCACATAACCGAGAAGAACAGAGAAGAAAATGACTACATAACAAACACAAGCCAACTTTCCTGAGCTCCTAAGGGCCGTAGCTGAGGATCCAGCAGAATTAGTCCCAAGCCGTTATGCACTAGCTGCACTTTTGCTTACATTAAGCCAACCAATGCTTTGGAGAGTAATATACTTCTATCAGTCATTCATAGCATCATAATGGCAGTAATTTAACTCCTTTGGGCTTTCTGTAAGATCTCTGCAAAAAGCAAGTGGAAGAAAGTCTATGGCTGCTGCCTTAGGCCTTCTGTGGGTGTTAAATGCATGTAGGCAAATAGCTGACAAACCACATATTCAAACTAGCGTATACATATTCATCCTTTTTACTCAGGTTTGCGTAGGACTGGTTTTAACTTGGTCGAGAAAAAGTGTTCTCCCTTCTTCCCTCTGTTAGTCCTACAGCTATTTATTGTAAGAAAAACACCCTAACCTCTACTTGGTGGACGTACCCTAAAGAATGATGAGAAAGGGAGAGGGAATATACATACCTACTGTGTGTATGTACCTCTTGTAGGGTCAGTTCCCCAGCATGCCTCCTCTTCACCTGATGCTTTTTAGCCCAGGAAATAAGCATTGTTTTCAACAGCTCCACTATAGCATCTCTTTATTCCCACACAAACTCCTGCAGTTAAATACTCGCAAAGACAGTGGAGATGGGCAGTCACTGTCAGTGGGGAGACTGAAACACCAGGTAGTTAGCAGCAGAACTGTGGTCTCTGCACCAGGATCTTTCCAGGAGCACAGGAGAAAGGAGAGCTCCTGCACACCTGGCTCCCAGCAGGAGTGGGTGGTCACCACAGGTAACTCTGAGATGGGAGATAGGGCCACAGTTTTGGGAGCAAGCATGGAAGAGTCCTAGGCTTATGGTCATGTGGTAGGTTCTCAGGCCATTTTTTTCGTCTCTCGACAACTACCTTATGCTCGAATAGCATCATGATGATAAACCATCTGAAGTATAGGGGGTTGGAAAGGTAAAGGACTCTCCCTCCATCCTCAAGGAATCGGGAACAAGGCCAGAAGAACTTAAAACTACTGGAGTGTACTTCTCCAGTCCACATGTTCAGGAGTCCTACTTGGACTGAGAGCAGACAAAGGTGAAAGCTGGTGTCCCACTGGAGAGACGAAAGGAGCCCTGGCTCCTACTCTTCATTCTCACCTTTTCAATTTGTGGTACCTTGGTTCACTCTTTCCTTCCCTGTCTGCCCTGGGCTTATTCCAGGACACGGGCAGCACTAATAGCCAGGCATCACGTTTATTTTCCCGGTTTTATTGTGTGCTGAGATGGGCTCTGCAGGACACCCTGCTCATGCTTGCACTGGATGTGATCAGCAGTCTTTCCAGCTCTTCAGGCTAGTGGTGACCTGTGCCACCTTGCTTCCTGCTGCAGTGGCGAGAACAGCTCCTGCCTCACTTAGATTTAATCAAGTCAGACTTGTTCTTACCTCCCTGATGCTGCTCCTTGGCGGCTTCCTCTTTCTTGTTGACCCCAGCTGGCCCTGCTCATCTTCAGCAGGTACATCCTTACTGTCCGCTTCTCCTTTTCTTCTGTGCCCAGCCCTTCCTTTCCCCAGTCCCTCCCCTCCTCTTCTGCAATTCTGCTCCAAATTATAGTTAGCTGTATACATACAGAAATGAAGACAGTGCTTCCTTTTGTCTAGCTTTTGCCTGTCTTTCAACTGATGTAATCTTTTCAGAGAGAGCTACAGAGTACTATGTATCACCTATGGTTACATCTAGCTCACATAGTACGTCTAACACAATGGGTCCTCAAAATAAGATTTGACCTGTTGCTGCTTGTTTAATATAAGCAAGCATTTGATAATTATTGAGCACTTTTGACACTGGAATCATTTAATCAACATTTTTCTTCATCCCTTGTATTTATATATACACGTACATCTATACAGGGAACCCAGGGCCAAACTTTTTTTTCCAGGTGCAGCCTCTTGGCTGAGTAGAAAACCAATCCTGCTAGTGGTCAAAGCTTATTCTTGGCTTCTGTGGATGTTTCTTAAACTTATTCTTTTCCAGTGTCTCTTTCAAGTCATTAGATTATTAATCATGAACTTTCTTACACTTTCTGAGTTTTTAATTGGATCTCTCCTGATATATTCCACGAAACTTGCAGTAACTTTTGCTGAGTGGCATTCCTGCTGTGTTCCTGCCTATCACTCCAGTAAGGATTGTTCAGCAGAGGTCCTCTCAGATCTGGAGAGTGCATGCAGCAGTCAAGGTCTGCTGCCTACTTACTGCCTTGTACTGGCACCCAACCAGAACCTGTGGTGCTCACAGCTGCTGCACCTTTTTTGCCTACAGCACATTCTGAATTAGCATGTACTGAAAATATTCATTTCACAGATGTTCAGCTTCAAATTCCACTCTTTGGAAGACAGACTCTATTAGAAAAAGAGCAGATTTTAAGGAAAGAGTCTTCCCATGGACAAGTGGAACTTTTCACCAAAGCTCTTACTTTGCTTTCTTTTTGGAGTAGTCTTTGACACAGCAAAAAGTCATTATCTGGAAAAGTTTATTTAATTTATGTTAATTGTTGCTCTGTGTGTCTTAGCTTATGCTTACACTTGTACTCAGCATACTAGCCCTGAAGTAATTAGATCAGCCACAGTAGGATCTGAGCAGGGTCACCTACCTATATTACAGCCCATATATTAAACTCAGGATTGTGGGATGGCTACTGATACCCGTGTTCTGCATGCTCAGTCTCTTGATGCACTTCTGGTACAAAATCCTAAAATAACTGAATTAAATGGATTTTTTGCCATTGATTTCACTGGAATCAGGATTTCACTTCTAGTTTTTGTTTTGCCTTTGGTGCAAGGCTACAAAATCTCAAAGTAGTCTGAAGATGTCTCTTTCCTTTCTGTTGCAGAGCATAAATTTTACTTTTACCTTCATCACCAGGACAGACATTACCCGGAGCTATCCTTTGGACAGAAGGAACATGAAAAGAACTGCAAACTTCTAGCTTGATGAATGCTTGCAAGGAATATTTTCAAATGTGTTTTTCCTCAAGGTTGCTGCTTCTGTGTGCAATGGTTGTTCATTTTATTCAGACAGCACCTGTCTCATCGTTATTTTTTAAAGAGTTCTAGTAACCCATAAACTTAATCTAGAAAAGAAAACGTCCTGTTGCTAAAGTATTCTGGTGGAATCACACTCCTGTTTTGGCTGCTCCTTACTAAGGTGCAAGCACTGAAGCATTTTCTTCACTAGACATATATAGGCTCTTCCATGTCTTGTTATGGTCTCCTTCCTCCTTTTTCCTAGTTTTGAAGATACCTTTTCTTTCACTGTTTCAGAATTTCCTTGCTGTTCTTGCAGTGAAAATTCCTGTAATATCAGCAGCTCATATGAGCAGCCTGGAGTTTAAGGCCACCCCAGGAGCAGAAATTCCAGAACTTGTTGTAGACTATAGGAAGTATCATGAAAACCATGGCTAACATGGTGTCTTCTTATTTAAGGCCCTGTCCCAGCTTGGATTGCTGCTCTGCATGTCATGAGGCACCACAGGTGGATAAGCACATAATGCTGAACTTCGTCTATGTCTGGAGTTTAAAATGGTTTATGTTTACTTCTGCTGACTGCTTTTATACTCTCCATCCACACACTACATGTTACTAAGATTTGCGCTATTTTCCAGCTTTTTGGTGGTGAATATTTGCCATGAAAAGAGCACTCGACTACTCCAAGAATGAAAAATACAGCCATGAATCCTCCCTATCTCTTTTAATTAGGAATGCTGGTGTGAACCTGTTGACCTCTGCTTCCAGTGTTGCTTCTGCCTACTGGGGCAATCACTGGAGTTGGGAGTTGGGTCTCTGTCTCAGCCATGGTATCCTCAAAGGCAGTGGCCCACCTTCTTCCTCTCCTCTGGGACAGCATATCCATCAGAGGAACAAAGGATCTTCTCTCACGAGTCTTCTTCGGTTCCTCCTATTTTCTCCCTGTCTTGTGGGAGAGGAGTGTGAAAAGGTTCTGGTTGGGTGCCTGATACAAGGCAGTAGGCATGCAGTAGATCTTGACTGCTGTATACACTCTCTAGATCTGAGAGGCCCTCTACGGACCAGTCCCTACTGGAGTGATGGGCAGGAACACAGCAGGAAGACCACTCAGAGCAAAAGTGAACCCAAATTCCTCAGAGTATAATATCAGAGGAGAGATTCAATTAAAGAGGAGACTGAGTGAGCAGCTGTGTGGGTGTCTGGCTGTTGGCTGGGGTCAACCCACCAAAATGGTGGTGTGAATAGCACCTTGGTGCTATTGTATGGTGTGTAGGTAATAAAAACAACTTTATGTTTTTACTCATTTGGGTTAAGGAGAAGTTTTTATGCCTTGGACTGTCTTCTGACTGAACATATAATGAATTGCAAAAACTCATGGGAAAAAGAACAAAGGAAATGCTCTTATTATATCTGGAACAGCAACCCTTCAGCTGTGTTTCCATACATAACAAGATTCACCTATTTTGTTACTACTGAACCTTTAATTCTTAGGACAGGAGAGATACATGGCTATGAGTAACATATATTGTAATATATCACAAACTAGAATATTTTGATTCCTTACTTTTATGAAATGTTCTAGTGTGCTCAAGAGTAGCGAAGTTTCTGCTGTTAAACCACTATAAACTGGCCCAATCACTACTGGAGACTGAAATAATTTTATATATATATATATATATCTACACACACACACAATTTTCCAATGGAAGGTCTCTTCCCTGCAGCTGATGGGAAAAAAAGAAAAAAAAGAAAAAAAAGAAAAAAAAGAAAAGACGTGAGAAGAAAATTTTCATGAATTAAGCGGAGCTGTAAGACAATAAAAGAAATCGCTTTATTAATATTTAGCAATTCGATGACAGTTTGCTTAGAATTACTGAGACCAGAGAGGACTTTTCCACCTGAGCAAAAAGCTGAATATTTAAGTTCTCTCTTTAGAAACGCAGCGCTCCCATAACTGCAGGTGCCGGGCTGCACTCCACTGTTTACAAGCTGGGACATTGTGGGAGAATTTCAGTGTAATGACTCATTCAGCTGTGACCTGTGATGGCTAAGGAATGGGCTCACCCTCCTTTTTCCCACACCTTACACAACATGGTGTAATCTACTACAGAAAGATGTGGTGGGCTGCTGGACACAGTAGTTAAGCTAAAAAGACCTGAGACCAACTATTAACACCCATTAAATTTCAATGCTAAAATTTGCAAATCTCTAAGAAATAAGTGCCATAAGCACACAGACAAGCAGTATTTCCTGAGCTCTGAAAGTAATTTTCCTTTCAACACTCCTACAGTCCTGGCATTTATAATATTTCTTTTGGTACTGAAGTTGTGGATAGAAGAATGTAAGAATGCCAGTGTATATTTAAGATATTAATCCCAGATTATTTTAAAAAGTCAGCACTTAGGTAACATTAAAGAAGAAAGATTTAATAAAGTGGTTTGGTTTTGGTGTTTCTGGTCATGAAATAATCATGCAGCGGTTGTGTTTCTCCTCTTAAGGATGGTGATTCTTCTACAAAGGGCAGAGACAAAGTAATCCAATCATTTAAATAAGAGATAATTTTATAGATTTCACACTCTAATTTACATGCAGCTCAAGTTCAGTATTTGTGTTGGCTGAAATTATGGGCAATGCACAATACTAGCAAAAGCTTTGAAAAACAACGGCCCACCATCTTTCTCGTCTGACACAGTAGCTCTCTTACAGTGTTTCTGAGAACCAGGGCATTTTTAAAAGTCATACCTCTAATAGAGTTGAAGCAGAAGTTATCTCTAAATACAAAAACACAACCGCATCTGTTTCACTGAATCCAGCCAGCTGCTGATTGCAGTTAATTCAGTTACGCTGACAGACTGATCCCTGACAGATTTCAAACTCCACAAATAAAAAGCATTAACTTGACTTCTGAAGCCTCTGAACTTGTCTGAAACCTGTTCTCTTGCCATGACCCAAGTGAGAGCCCTCCTGGATGTCTTACAGTGTCAGGAGCGCTGTGCCGGACCCACCTTTGTCCCCTAAGTGAAGCTGCAGGCACTGAGATCTTGAAAGAGGGTTCCCCAGTATGGGGGTTCCCCAATATGGGGGAAAGTGTGAGAGTCAGGATTTCCTGACATTAGTTCCCTTGACACTCCAGAAATTCAAAGGAGTCTCTTCCTCAGGATGGTGTAAGGAGGTGACACCTCCTTCCATAAGGAGGGTGTAGCGCTCTTTTTCCCTTCCCATCTCCATTGCTTTCTGCATAATCACCTGTTTTTCCTCTCTGGAGGCCCAGGCACAAGCATATAAGAATACTTTTCATTTTCTTTGGCCTTGCTCCACTGCTTCAAGCGCTTTTGCAGGTTTTATTGCCAAGCTCTCACTTGACTGATGTCCCTCTATTACTGTTCTTCCTGTACGAAATGTGTTCTCGTAGGAGTGGTTGGCAGGCACTGGGTGCCTGGATAGCTCTGAATTGTTTGATACTAGACATCATGGGTATTAAACATAATTAATCTCCCTTCCTCCATCAACCTTTCCCTTTTACCCATCTAATCACACTGGTGTGTATTTGTGTAATTCAGTTACACAGTCCCTGCTATGTATCTTTGTAAGCTGGTGCCTGGATGAGACACCATCAGAAAGGTCTATGCAGTCAACCAGGAGACCATGGTGGGCAATCACTGTCCCTGGCCAGACTAACAGGCTATCCGCAGCTCTGCTGAACACTGATGCTGACAAAGGTTCAGCTGGGTTACAGCAATTTTTACCCTAATCAGGATGCCAACTCTAAGGTTTCCTTAGCAACAGGAGCTGTAAGTCTGAAGTGACATCTTATTTCTACTAATCTTTTATTTCATTTTCGGTAGGTAATTGCAGGTAAATCCTCCAGCAGCTGTTCCAAAGCAGGATGAAGTGGTCAATACATTTCATTCTGCTGCCTGTAAACAGCAGTATATTAGGGAACGGTGACAACAGACTTTTAGCTGAGCCACTTAATCTGTGTATGAATAAATATAATCTGAACAGGTAGGTGCTCTTTCTTTGCAAAATTATGACATACACCAGCAATGAAATATCAGGTTTTTCAATTACATGACTAAATAGAAGTGCAGCTCACATTACTGAGTCTGAAGTATATCGTTTAGACAAGAGACCTGAAAATCAAATTCTTATCATGTGTCTCAGTAGCACTGTGGACTTCCCTGTCACTCAGGTGATTTTATCCCTTTTACTATTAGCAGAAAGAACAACAGAAAAAGGGATATTTAATTCCCCTTTTCTTTCTTGCCAGCACAAACTAAACAGCACCCTCAGTCTTTGAATGCTGTAAAAAAATTGGAAGACGCAGTTAACGTTTGATGGGAGACTTACAGAACATTTGCAAACATCTGGCAATAATTGCAGGAGTGAGTTGTTATAAAGTAAAGCACAGCACTGCTCATTCCACATTAGATCAGCTCTCTGTCATGCAGTTGCTTTGCGAAGGGAGCACTTTACAATATCTGCACTGGTTCCAATTAGTTTTTTGGGAAGTGTCAGGTATAGATTGAAAGACTGTGTCTTGCTCTCTGGGTGACAGCAAGCAGTTGTGATTAGCAGCTGTGCTAGGGCTAAATATCTTAACAGTCATGTGAAAAAGGAGTAGGAATTTTTTCCTATGTTGTCCTTAGCACTGGAACTCCTGTTTCTTCTTGCTAGGACTAACAAAGCTTGGCTTTGTCTGGGGGATTTGACTTTGGTAAGGCAGAGGAAGCTTTCATGAGGAAATGACTTAGGAGACACACAATGATCTGGTGTAAACTGGTTACTTTTCAGAGTATTGAAGAAGCATGCCCTTTCTTTTTTATGAGAGAGAGGTTTGGTTTTGCAAGGGCAAATGAATCTTGATAGACTTGATACTTCTTTTATATTCTCATTTGGTAGACTTTTCCAAGGAGTAGAAGCCTTGGTGAGGTGATTTAAAAACTGAATCTAAAGACAAAGAGACAGAGAAGCAAGCGAAATCCTGGTATTCACCTTACCACTAACTAAAATGATGAGTTTACCCAAAACTGATCTCTGCTAATTTAGTTAGAAAAAGACAAAAGAACAATTTCACTTTATTGGTCACTGTTTTACAGTGAAGGATGAGTTTTGAAATTCCTGAATGCTGTTCAAGGGGATGGAGGAGGAGCGGGGGGTCTAGAAGAGAGGGCAGGGAGCAAACGACACAGAGCTTGTATTTCTGATCATCATGGTCTTCCAGGAATAGAAGTAGCACATTTCAAGCTGCTTGCCGGTTACTTTCAGCAGTGGCAGTCCCCTCCGGCATTTATGTCTCAAACACTCCCTTTGGCTGCTCAGCCTGAGACTTAATAAGCAAGGACACAAGCTACTAACAAAAGAAGAAATGTTCCACTTATTATTCAATCTTAGAGCAATACTTAGAGCACTTTCTTTGTTTGTTTAACACAGGTAAATGTAGTGCAGGCAAAGCCAAAATAGCAGATACATCAATACCACTCGCAAAACGTTTTTCATACAACTCTCAGGCGTACACCTGGGTCTTAGCATAACCAGTGAGCACCTGCCTGGAGTCTCCCCTGCTAAGGATTCAGACAGTCTGTTCAGTTTCTCTGAAGCTGCCCAGACTTCCTCTACCCATCTTTTTTTTTTTTTTCCTACACATTCAGATTGCCTCTACATATCTGCTTCCTGACCAACTTAAGTGTCTAGAAAAAGCATGCAAACCCAACCCATGGTTTTCAATCAAAGAGCACAGAGCAGAAAAGCATTGTGCTGGGAAGGACATCAAAAAGCCATCTCATCCTTTCCCCTATCCAAGACAGGATCAACTGCCATTGCTGACAGACCTTTCTCTATCTTGTTCCTGAAGATCTCCAAGGATATCTGCTTGGAAAACTCTCCAATCAATACATTCTTAATCCTTATAATTTCCAAACTTTTCCTAGCATTTCATATGATTATTTTTATTGAAATGTAATGCATTATTTCCTAACCTTTCCTTCACAGAGGACCCTGTTTTACATATCTGTCAGTATCCTCTTCCAGGCCTGTCTTCTGGAGACTAAGAATTATTTAGGTCAGTCAGCTATCAGGTCAGTCTTTCCAGTATCCAGTTTTCTACACCTCTGATCATTCTTGTTGCTCTCCTATGGACTGTCTCCACTTGGCCTACCTCCTGCTTGAAGTTCAGTGCCCAAACCTCACAGTACTCCAATTAGAATGGAAAAACAAGTGTCCCTCAAGTTTTATTTTTCAGGGGTATCATGAAGACGCTTTCTCCTAGTTGCTCAAAATCATCTTTTCTTAGAGGATGCTCCAGCCGGACTCCAGTGGGAAGCAGTCTGCAGCGTCAACCTGCTCATAGAGCTTGGTCTGTGGGGCCCTCTGCAGAAACTAACAGACCCTGCAGGAGCCAGGTAGGCTGGCTAATGGTCCCTAACATAGCCAGTGAAATTTGCAGTCTGTTGTATATATTAGCAGTGATGCCAGGCTATACTCATTTTACAGTGCCCTGCTTAATTGTGTCAGCTAGAGAGCTGTCACAGTGAGAGGAGAGCAGATGCCCGTGATGGGCACAGTGAGGAGGCAGGGGAGAGGGGAAGCCAAGCATAATCCTTGTTTCTGAGCACTCCCAGGGACAGAATGGTGTACAGGAGAGCCTTTTCCTCAGGGCAACTGGTCCTGCTTACAACCATGTGAAATTCAGGGACAAAATAACTGGTTTGTCAAGAAATTTAGCCAGTGGAAGCACAGGCAAGGAGCTACCAAAGGACCTTTGTACTCTCTAAGGTCATCAGTAGAGTCAGACTTTTCTCACAAAATTGTTTGTACATCCATGTCTCATTTGGGCAGAAAAGAGAAACATTCCAATCTGAAGGAACAAAGACTTTATTTGATTTGCTGGTTGCAGTCTTGAAAGGCTCTTGTCAGCCTGACTTTTGCCTAGGGGCAGAGAATTGCCATGGTGTGAGGCTTCCAGGCAGATGGCTGGAAGCAAGCGCCAGGCTCAGCGCCTCCCCGTCAGCCCAGCTGTAGCTCCCAGATTGGAAGGATCTCACGCTCTTTGCCTCTAGGTAGAAAATACGAATGATAAGAGCCTGCCAGAAATGTCAGCTCCCAGCTGCGTGACAATTCCTCCCCAACACAAATTTAAAATAAAAGTCAGGTAAAATTGGAAATTTTCAAAGAAATATTATCTGATGGACAGTTATTAAAAGGGCATTTGCCACAGAAAACAATGACATCCTTTCCATGCTGGCAGGAAACTGCCAACCATTTCTACTCACTGATGCCTCAAAACCTTTCAGTTGTTTTCTGGATGCTCTTTTCTCATCAATGAGCTGTTGGCTCTGATTTCCTCTTGCGACCCCTCTCACAGCCTCTCCTATAAGCCTCACCCTGCTCACGCCGCCTGCCCATTTTCCCTGCTACCCTTTCCCCTCTCGCCAGTGCTCCTCTGCTTTTCCAGCAAGAGAAAAAGGGGAGCAAACAGCAGAACTTATCAATCAGAGTTAGCTCGATATTAGTGTTTGCAAGTGATAGCACTACCAGCTCAGTGACGCCAGCTTTCATGTTTCTTTCTTAATTCTTTTGCTCCATTCAGAGTTAAAATTTAGGTCACTTACACTCCCATATTTATACAACGTCTTGTGTTTTGGCATTTTGGTTTCAGCAAGAGTCTCTAAATCCACATGCAGCTGAACAAAGGGAAACTGGGGAGGGAAGGCAAGGAGAAGAGGGAACCATAAGGAATCTGAGCTCACCACTACTTCTGCCCTGGTGGTATATGCGTTTCCATAACTGATACAGTCACAGCTGCACAAGCTCTCCATCTACTCACATTGGTACTGGGTCTTGCTGCTCCTAGATGACATAATTCTATTAAAAGCAACCTAACAGCTATTTTTCTGAAATGGCTTGCCCTTTACCTCTTCCACCTTCCCTGGGAAGCACATTGCCAGTCCCCAGACCTGTTAGAGGTATGGTTCCTGGATAACCTTCCCACCGCCAGAACGTGCTCACTGCTGAGACATCAAGGTTCTTCCATTGCAGCTACACCCTCCTGGCTACTCTGTCTTCCTTGGCTGCAATTTACTGCCAAAACCATAGGCAACCTGCTGTCTACTGACCACAAGTCACTGTTCCCATCCTTTTACAATTATTGATCGGCACTTAGGTAGATGCTGAGCTCCAGTGCTGTCCTGTCAGCTCGGCAGGAACTCAGCTAACATCCCGAGATACCATAGCATTCATCACCTGCATCGCTGCATCTGCCTGCTTTTTGCAACGCTTCCCAGTGCTAACGCTCCTGGAGTGAAACCCCTCTTTAGGAGCATGAGAAATAAAAACCCAAGTCCTATACCCAGCCAGTGGTTGCAGGTGGACTGGGGCACCATACATTTCCTCCAGCTTCCCTCTAAATCTAAATCAGCTTCTCTGTGCCTCCCGCTGACATCTTCAGTAGGAATTTTTGGTGTGTGCACTGCAGGCCTCATCTTCTGTATTTCTACATCTGTATGTGTATTTATGTGAGGTCAAGTAATGTGACATTCAGCAGGGGAGGCAAGTGCCAAACACAACTAGAGCGCTGGCTGGCTATCGCTCAGGGGTTGGAGGGGTGAGCAAAGCCAGTGCACGAGCGTCGTTTCCTTCCCCTATACATCCAGCTTCCTGCAAACAATC
Source organism: Burhinus bistriatus (assembly GCA_013397275.1). Classification (NCBI taxonomy): domain Eukaryota; kingdom Metazoa; phylum Chordata; class Aves; order Charadriiformes; family Burhinidae; genus Burhinus; species Burhinus bistriatus. Next base: position 168,444 of record VYXH01000541.1, on the reverse strand, counting down.
GACTGCAGAAGTCACCGCTTTCTGCCAGCTAGCAATACCCTGTTACCAGTAATTGCAAAAGCCATTAATAAAAGAGGGGAAGGGGGGGAAGCAAGACACAAAAGGGAATAAATACTGTACATAGCCGGAAGGCTTTTCCCTCCCACACATATGATTCACTGTTGTTCCTTGCCTCACATGGGAAAATGTTGTCCTGCTGAATATGTACCTTAAAGGCAACTCTGCCTCAGAGACATCACATATGCATATTGATAACATGCACTTTGTAGTGCCTAGAGATGTTTTTAACGAGGCTTGCTGAAATGTACCAACAACTTTTTCTCTTCTTCTGTGTGCCACAGATGATTTTAAATGTGTTTCCTGGTGGTCTTTATCCCCTGTGAGAAAGCAAAAGGATGGCACAGACAATAATTCAGGATGGCAGGAGAGGGGAGAAATGGCTTTTCATCCTCCCCAGTTATACAGGTTGGTGTGGGCCCGGGACCCCCAGTTCCCTTGAAACCTCCACATAAGGTCTTGGGGAGTTCCACACAGCGACTACAGAAACACATCAAGCACCGCTTAACCAGGCTACAGGGAGAAGGCCAGGAGAGACGCCACTCTACCAGCAGTGGGGTGGGTGCAGAACCACTCCATGCAGGTCACCCCAGGGGGGCTCACACCCCGTTAAACTCCACCCGCTTCTGCACCTCTCGATAACCTTACTACATCGTTGGCAGAAGTCAGGTGAAGCTTTCTTGTGATCTCAAGGTGGTGGGAAGAGCAATGACATGTACACTGGGTCCTTCCAAGCCTATGCTTCCAGTCTCCTATTGTATAGTCCTTTTTAACCAACACTATTCAATGAATATAATCTATTTTCAATAGCTGCCTCATGGTATCACAAGCAATTACCATGGAGATTCAGAGCCACTGGAAGCATGGCCACGGAAACACTGAAATCCCGCACACCCTATTCTGTCCTCGGTAGAATAACTGATACGCTTGTACCCATGAAATACCTTTCTCGTCCCTTCCTACCACTGCAAAGTAGCAGACTCCACTGCATTCATGCTCCGTAAAAGGTTACACAGATGCAGTGTCTGCTCCAAAGTGTGGCGCAAAGGAGCAAACCTACAGCGCCCACCACCAACATGCCACTGTGGATATTTGCTGCCCAAAGCTACTGAGAAAGGCATGCTTGGTGTCAGGCAGGCAGCTGCCCGAAAACAGACAGGGGGAGGATGACTTTCCTTGCCCAGAGCTGCATTCAAAGAGGGGCAAATGCATGGCATGATCCATACACCCTAATGACCAGCTAGCTGGGGGTATGTGCCGCCAGTCATCATCGGTAGTGCACCACACGCTTAATCTACCCCTTCACATCTCTAAAGAAAACAGAGTGTCTACACTGCACTTGAAAGCATTATGCGAAGATACATGAGCAAGCTTTAAAGAACTTTGTTCAGGTATCAGCATCAGCTGTTTGCACTGGACTAAATTTACAACAGTGCTGCTGTTAGGCTGTCCCTGTCACCTGCGTTAGCTCGTTTAAAACTTGTTGCTGTGTTCCTCCATCAGGGCAGCCAGGACAGAGATTGAGGAGAGGTGGAGGGACTGTGTGTGGTCTCCCTCTTCAAGGGAGACAGTTACACTGGGCAATGCTAATGGGACGCTGTGAAGCCTGTGTTTTCCCTTATCTATCCACAGAAAATCTATCCCACACACTTTCTTAAAATCTTGCTCTGTTCTTGCTTTTAACTGCTGAACCAATGCAGGAAGGGTGCTTTAAACATATTACAAACAGCTGCTGTGATGGCTTGTAGATGACAATATCATTCCTGGTTCGTGGTAGAAATCAGAGAACTTGCTTAGTGATAGTTCCAGAACTTAAATATAACAATTCGCTCTTGCCTGAACCTCCCCTGCTTTAATAAAGTCAGTTCCTATACATTCCACGGCTTTACATTGTGGGCATAATCAGATTTATCTGTCCATTATAGCAGAGTATTTTCCTCTTATTTGAGAAATTGTCTTCATGTTGAGCCAATTTAGAAATCTAGAAAACTTCAGTTTAAAATACTTCTGAAACACAGTATCTTTCCTTCCTCCCTTCCTCCCTTCCTCCCTTCCTCCCTTCCCTCCCTTTCATCTCTCTTTTCTCTCCTTTACAAAATTAAGAAATACTTTCCCCTACTGAAATGAATTTTTGGATTTCCAGTTTCTATTGACATGTGATTGCAGATGACATTTTGCTTTCTAGGTGTACCCTAATCCATAGGAAATTTGTAGGTAACCTTAGACAAATTATCATAGTCAGCATCATGAGTGTACACAGATCCATTATAACACGATTTTCACAGCAAAATGTCTTTGGGGGAAAGCAGATCCTTGCTTGAAACGAGCATACACAAGTGGAACACACACAGAGAGGCACGCTCCAGCCGTCACTGGTTGTGAAAGACTGCTTCCAGTAAAAATGAAAAAATTAGATAATGATTAATCTGCAAAATTTGGTGAAATTTGGCACCATACCACCACACAGGTATGATTACAGGAAACAGCATCTCTCTGGGCCAGGGCTCTGAATAACTAAGTTGTTTTACAGAGAGAAGAATGCTGTGTGAATACTGACACAAACAAGGAGCTCCCTGGGAACTTGTCAGCGGTGTGAACAGTTGAGGTAGAGGAGCCAACACAGTGCTCCAGAGCAACCGCAATTCCCAAGTATCCTCACTGTGTACACCCCACCTTGGTATATTTTCAAGTGCCATTTGCCCCTAAATTTCCTCTGCTTTCTTCTGCTTAAATTGGGGAGAATTACAAAGGATGGTTTTCTCCATTATACTGTTAAGAGGAGATAGGTGCTCCGTTTCAATTTTGGATATAGTCCTTCAGTAGACTATGTATGCATATTCTGAAAAATATACTTCAACTCTCATAGAACATATTCATTTGAGTGTTATCCAGTATCAGCTCATTTATATCCCTGCAGATATATGGAGAGTTTCCCAGCCTTGAAAGCAAAAATCAAGAGACTAGAATTGGCAGCTATTGGCACTCATTTGGGTGAGAGTTTTTCCTGTTTCTTGCGCAGGTCTATATTATTTTTATCCTTTTAGAATTCATTCTTTTATTTTGGGGACCGCTGGAGGGGAAGCTAAGGAAGAAAACCAGAAGCCTTAAGGTAATGACTCAAGTAAGAGTGTTCACACCTTCATTTTCTACGTGTGTTGAAGCAAAAAGGGAAAAATGAAGGCAGGCAAACACTGTCTGGGAAACTAGTAAATGCTCACTGAGAGCTGCCGGCAGCAGAGGCAAGAGCGTGGTGATGAGTTTCCTGGCTGAGACACAGCCCCTTCCTTTTGTCACTGGGGTCACCAGTGGTTGTCACAGAGGTCTGATCCCAGGGAAGGAGTGGGGTGAAGGGCTGTGTTTTGTGCGTGAAGGATGGTGCCCACAGGCAGCAAATGTACAGGCAGGATGCGGGGGAAGGCAACTAAGAGGAGAACCCAAGGATGAAGAAAGAGTTTCATTGAGAAGGATGGGGAGGGTACCATGAAATAGGAAGAAGAAGAGGTATTTGTTATGGTTTGAGAAACTCACAACCATTTATTGTCATTTAGACAATTATTCTATCACCTGATGACCCCTCCCCACCCGGGAAGGGGAATCGGGAAAAAACAAGGAAATCCGAGGGTTGAAATATAAACAGATTTAATAGAATAAGACTAGATAATTAACACTAATAATACTAAAGAACCAGTATTGGTCCCGATACCAATATAAAATATACAAGGATTATACTCAGCCAATTCTAACAGTAGGAAGCTGTGCACACCCAGCAGTGGACAGCAAATGTTGGACACTGAGAGCACTACAGCTTTGGGAGGAAGGGAATTTATTTATTTCTAATTGATATTGAATGTGATACTCATGGTATGAAATAATCCTGTTGGCCAGCTTGGGTCAGATGCCCAAGTTTCGATCCTCCTCATCCCCGCACCTGGCTAACTCAAAAACACTTGAGACCTTGAAACCCACACACCACAGCTGGCTATAAAGTAAACATTTTCAAAAATTCAGACACTAGAGTCTTCTAAAAGTGCAGTTTTCCCAAGCATTAGAAGAGAAATTAGTCCTGTGTTGCTCAAACCAGGACAGTACTGTAAACCAAGATCTGTTAGTAAAGAGCAGGTGAGTGTAAATTACCCATGAATAAATTCAGGCTGGAAATTAAGAGAAGTTTTCTTGCTTTGAGAGCTGTAAGCTCTGGAGCAAACTTCCAATTAGAGCATCTATAGAAAAGTCACTTACTTACCACTTAAGAAAGGTTGATGTGTAGGGTAGAAAGCATTATGTTTCATGGTTACTGGAGACAGTAAAGGACTGGGCCCTGTAGCCCACAAGATCCTTTTCTGGTCTGTGTTCCCAATTAAATGAAGCATTTGTTTGCTGCGTATCAAGCTGAGGGTATGTGAACGAATGTCTCAAAGGCACAGAAACTTTTCTGTTCCTCCTGGAGCTTCCCCACCAGCAGTCTCCTCCACAGCACAAACCTTACTGTAAACAGTAAAATAAATGTGAGATTTGAAGAACAAGCAAGCGTGCACCAGGGGGAATGATGCTAAACAGTGAAACTCTCAACTGCTTCTGTGCAGGTTAATAAGAGGGGTCGGATTCTGACATCCTCGCGCCCTGTCCAACAGAAAAAGCATTTCTTACGACATAGAAAACTGTAAGATGGTGACGGAAGCTGACTTAGTTAGAAAATTCCTGTCAAATCTTCAAATAGAAAGTACAAAATGAACATTTAAGGGTCATTGTACTGTATTTGCAAGGGCTGGGCAGAAGTGGTGTAACTAGACAGCATCACCTTACACCCCTCATTTCAAGGCAAGCAGGGCCAAGATAATTGCGACATTTCGGATAGCTTTATCATAGGTTTTTAGCATCATTCCAGTGGGTTTTGGTACAGTTGAAATCCAAAGGGAGCTTGCAGGTTGGTTTCTGGTTTCTAAAGACCACTTTGCCTTTTGGTAGTAAATGTCATCGGTCTTAGCATCAATAATCAGATGTACCGGAACTGCCAGATTATTATATTATCGTAATGAAGGACGGATTTTAGGAAGATGAACTGCAGCAGGATGAGCTACAGCAGAAGCTGCCTGATTGACAGAAAAAGCGTTTAGCTTGTTTTCTTATTTGTTTTATTTTATGTTAAGGTGAACAGTCACACTGAAGTAAATATAAAAGGCAATGAGCCAGAGGCAAAGTAGAAACACAAATACATTGCAGTCAGAAATACCAGGGTGTGCGTGTGTGGCTCCTGGGCACCATTATGAACCTGCACCCCAGGATGACAGGTCATCCCAGGAATAGTCTGTGCTCAGAGCATGCGGTGTCATCGGCGAGGGCTTGCATGTATTGTCATGTGGTGCCAGGTTTTATTCTGATGGAGAAGCCAGGAGCCTGGTGGGGAAACGCATTTATTTTCCTCACGCACATGAGGTTAGATCAGTTTTGGAACTGGAAGCTTGAAGTGGTCAGAATATATTGGATCTCCAAGGCTGACCAGGAAATTGGGGAAAGGTTTGCCCCATGCCTCTTTTATTTGACAGTGCCAAGCCACTGCACTAAAAAGGCATTAATGCCACAGTCGCAACTCTTGCCTTGAGCTCTCAGGGATTTCTGTGTGCTCTTAAGTATTCAATAAGTAGAGGAGCAATATCAAATAAGCAAGAATGATATGGCTGTCTGATACGAAAGATGTGAAAGGAGGAGCTGTATGAGTCCCAGCGTACTCCAACTATGATTTTGTAGGTTGAATAATGCCATGAGACTGGGAGCATCCTTTGTGAGCAGAGGAGAAGAGTCATGCTGGGAATACAGGGGAGCTGTGGCAGTGCTGCACTGGAACAGGGGGCTCCAAGGTGGTGGAGGGCGGTGTGAGAAGTAACAAGGCAAAACATCAGAGGAGAACAAGGTACCAGAAACAGAGGCATAGGAAGCCATGGAAACACAATCTTGAAAACAGGTCTAATAGTGGAAATATATACTAAATAATGACAATACTTTAGTCACCCTTTTACTTGAAATGCTGTAGCAATACAGAGGAACATGTGCAGAGCCTGACTTGCAATGGAGCCAGCACAGAAACATTCAGTCAACTAACGATGTTATCTGTTAAATGCAGTGCCTTTAATCAACAATCCTCTTTCACTTTACAAATACTTTGGCATGAAAGTCATACATGTCATCAGCAGATGCTAAACCTGGTGACATTTAGCCTCTTTTTTAGTTTTGTCCACTATTTCATCTTTGTCAGATGGGGCACTGCTTGATGCTCTGGACGTGAAGCTTCAAGCCTGTTTTCTAAACATACCACAGCATACAGAGTCAATATTTTCTTCCTATGTCTCTTTTTCAGGGAAAAGAAAAAGAGAAGAACAAAAAAATCAAAGCAACCCCCCCCGTCCCTTCCCAACACCATTGTGCGAACCTGAGAGAGAAAGCAACTGGTGTTGCCATAAGAGGGCACACTGCAGCTGTAGCTTCAACACAGCCCAGCAAATCTCTCCCAGGAATGAGAAGCACCGGTTGCTTCCCCTCCGAGACTGTACGGTGTTCATGTACTGAAGAAAGTGCAGGAGGCTTTCTATTAAGTTTTCCAAACGTTTGGTTGTCTGCTGGCTTCTCCCTCTCCACCCTGCCTCTCACCATTGCAGTCTTTCTTTTGATTGCTTTTAAGAGAACATATCAAAGCTTACACAACTGTTACGCTTAAAACTGGCATTTCTGGCCACAGTTTTAATGAATCTGTAATTTGTCTTGCTTAGTGTATTACATCCAGGGAACACACAACGCTGCTTTGAAGAGTGTACTGTTGTAAGTGAGCAGAAGACAGCAGGTACATGCAAAGACATCCTATCTTGGGATGAAGAGATGTAGATCTCTCAGAGTATATCACAGGAACCATGTCAGCAGCATTTTTGCAATGAGGACCAGGTCTTATATTGCTAAAAAGATTCTGACACTACCATTAGCAGGACTGTGAGCCAAAATAAGAAAATGATCAATGAGCTGAAAGGATCAACATGTAAATCAAGAACAGCAGGTGTTCTTTGGTCAAAATCGTTGTAAAAAATCCCCAAGATAACTGATGGCCATAAACTTACTCCATAGAGAGAAACTACGTAGCTCAATAGAAACAGTGCCTAGGAAAACAGAAATAAGTAAAGGCTACTACAAATCTACTCCTGTCTTTCAGAGCAAGAACAGCAAAGTCCTTTTGCAGGTAGAGTGGAAAAGTATTAATACATGAACTGTGGGAAACAATCTGTCCCTGGCAGAGGGGTACCTTGGATGTACTCAGCATTTTTTTCCTTACTTAGTGACTTTCATAAGTATACAGGGAAGAGATTAAGAATGAATTATGTTTGTATTCAAACGGTACTTAACATAATGATAAAGGATAACCTTTTTTTGCAATTGAACGGTGTCATTCCCTTTCCTTTTCTAAAAAGCCTTGAAACATGCCAAATTCTCAGGTGTGTCTATAACATACACATCGAACTTAGAGTAAAAGTTCAATCTGTTGGAAGATTTCTTGTATCAGTAAGGCATTTCAGAAACTTGAAGCAAATCTCCTGCAGCTCACACCCGGTTTGATCTAATCCTTGTTTTCCTGGCTGCCTCTGCGCTGTTTCATTTTCCCTCTGCTCCCCAGGGCTGTTTGTTTTATCACCTTTCTAGCCAATAGCCCTCTAGTTTGAGTGTCAGGCTTCTGGGACAGAAACAATTCTTTGTTATACCTCCACACTTTCTAGCACAGGGAAGCCCTGACCTCCAGGTTATCATACTATGGTTAACTCCTAATAAGGATAATCTGACCTGCTGGTACAGAATTGCATGTAATAAAAAGTGATAAACATCTATGTCAAGGAGAAAAACTCACAGCCTTCCTAAATAAGTTGACAAGGCTATTACCACAGCTCTGGTTGCTAGAAATGGAACAGCTCCTGTAAATTGTTGTCAGCCTGGTTGTTGTCAAGAAGATGAAACTATCTACTTTCAGGCACTAGTGTTCTATACCAGGGGTCCCCTAAAAATACTTGGATAACACTTGCTGCTTGCAGACATTGCACGCTATTAGCACATACTGCTTGTTGCTTTTCTATCCAGCTGACTGTGGCAATGGTCAGACATCCTCTTGAAGAAGAGTCTAAGAGTTATTGCATATCACCAGCATGTCATCCCTTTGCCACCTCCTGCGCCAAGCTCCTAGAGCTCATCATGTGAATAGTCTTCAAACGTATCAGTGCAAACTCTGTCAGTTGCTTTCCACCGAGGAGCACTCAGTTGCTCTTTTCCAGGAGATGGGTAATCTGGAGCAAAGTGAAGGAAGAGGATAGTGATACCCAAATCTACTCCCGCTAGGTCTCTGCAAACATGACCAACTATCTGCTGAAGTCCCTTAGTAGCAATTGCCACTGCTATGAACACTGGAACTATTTCAACCTTTGGCACAGCAAGTGCACTCAACAGCAGCACGCACAAAGAGAAATGGCTTAAAACCAGTTGCCTGAATCCCATGCAGGTAAGCACAGACTGTGCCGATCAGGTCGGTCATTTGGGTCACAACAACCCCATGCAGTACTACAGGCTCGGGGAAAAGTGGCTGGAAAGCCGCCCAATGGAAAAGGACCTGGGGGTGTTGGTCAACAGCCGGCTGAATATGAGTCAACAGTGTGCCCAGGTGGCCAAGAAGGCCAACAGCTTCCTGATGTGTATCAGGAATAGTGTGGCCAGCAGGACTAGGGAAGTGATCGTCCCCCTGTACTCAGCACTGGTAAGACCCCACCTTGAATACTGTGTTCAGTTTTGGGTCCCTCACGACAAGAAAGTCATTGAGATTCTGGAGCGTGTCCAGAGAAGGGCAAAGAAGCTCTGAAGGGCCTAGAGAACAACACTTATGAGGAGCAGCTGAGGGAACTGTGGTTGTTTAGCCTGCAGAAAAGGAGGCTGAGGGGAGACCTCACTCTCTACAACTACCTGAAAGGAGGTTGTAGTGAGGTGGGGGCCTATCTCTTCTCCCAAGTAACAAGCGATAGGACAAGAGGAAATGGCCTCAACTTGCACCAGGGGAGGTTTAGATTGGATATTAGGAAAAGGTTATCAAGCATTGGAACAGGCTGCCCAGGGAAGTGGCAGAATTGCCGTCCCTGGAGGTATGTAAAAGACAGGTAGACGTGGTGCTTAGGGACATAGTGTAGTGGTGGTTTTTGGTAGTGTTAGGTTGACGGTTGGATTCGATGGTCTTAAGGGTCCTTTCCAACCTAGGTGATTCTATGATTTTCTGATTCTATAATTGAAAACACACGTTGACAATTTCTTCTCAAGATCCCAACAGCCTTTGCCTGTGTTGGTAATAAAGGAAAGGACTTGTTGACATTTTGGGTCTAGAGCCCTGACACCTAGATTCAAGAGGTTTGCTTCTTCCAAGGAGCTTGGCTGCTTTACAGAGCACACTTCAATTGGCCAACTTCAGTTCTGGTCATTTGAGTAATTTATTTTTGCTGTCACTGGACAAGATACTGACTTTTCCTCACAGCACAACATTACAGCTTTGTTTCCATACATTAGTTTGACTGAGTAGGTGACATCCAGCAGAAAAAGGAGATCTCATTTCTTAACAGAGATTAGAACAACTTATTGCTGCCTCTGGGACTGTAAGCTCATCTTCTAGTTGGCCTTACAAATTAGCAACATAAACTCCCACCTCCCATATGAAATAGGTTTGCAACTGGATTTTGACAGAAGCTCTGAAGGTAACACAAGGAATGTTCTGAGGGACTCCTTGAGATGATAAATTGAAGAAAAAGTACTAAAGTACAGTGCAATTCCTAATGTGAAACACTTGATGTGAGATACGGCTTGCTGTGAAATGTCTTTTGAAGTGCCTACTTTCATGCTCTTTATTTTACCATCTATTTTTAAAACAATTTTTATTCTTAACACAAACGTTTTTCCCATAGTTGCTTTGAATTTATGTTAGCAAGGTCACAAAGCACAGAGCACACCACCACCACCACTTCTGCAGCATTTCTGGCGATTTATGTTAACCATTGCCTGAGACAGCTTCCAAGCCACCTGAGGCCACCTCCTATTATGCAGGCCAAGACTTCTGGTATCAACAGATCTAGCCCTGTCCAGAGGTTTTTCGAGCTCCCCTGCATTGCCGTGAGAGGAATGACCACCCTAATCCCCTGACAGCATTTAATCCCAGAGTCATTCCCAGTGGAAATACTTCGTCTGCTTCATTTGTTACAGAACCACAATATCATTGGAAAGAAAGGACTAATGTGAGTGTATAACATTATTGGTACTTGTAAATTGTTTCATTATCAGCATGTGTGTATTCTTTAAACCCTGGAGTCTCAGATCATGATGTTTCCCGCTCTCATAATTGTAACAGATGATCATATGAGGTTTAAAAAAACAGAAAAACAAAATGTTTTTGATTTAAAACTCAGCTGACTTTAAAAAAAGAATATTGTGATTCTGAGTCCTACCGCACAACTGGTAATATTTTGGATTTGGCACACTAGTTATTGTAAAGCTTTCCCAACATTACTGCAAATGTGGTCGTCTTGTCTTGTTCTCACCAAATAGACAGCACAAACCAAACTAAACCAAGACAAATTTGAACCTTCTCCCTATTTAACAGCAGCTATATGTCTCCAAGTACTCATTAACAATCTCTTTCAACCCCAAACTCAAATCTGGGGGGCTGGGGCAGCTCAGTAATATCAGACCACCTACTGCAGCCTTTTCAGTCAGGAGAGCTGGCAGTAGTAAGCAAGGGGAAGGGAGCTCGCTCTCATCAACCAAAAAGTCACACCTGTGACTGAGCAGGTTTTTACAGCCCTGCTACTGACATTAAAGAGGGACAGGAGAGGCACAGCCACAATGTAAATACATATGATCAATGTCGTACTTTTGGCACCACCCTTCCTTTAGGTTCCTATGTAGGTCTGTGGAAGAAAAATAGCTGACCTACAGAAATCACCGTGCCTGGGTTATACAGATGTCTCTTAAGCATCAATCTCACAAGTAAAGTTTGGTCTGTAAAAAAAGGTATTTAAAATATCCCTGTCAATGGATTATCACCACCAGAGGTACTCCAACCAGACAGAAGGATACACCCACCCCCACCCCCCAAAAAAAAAGGGGGGGAAAAAAAAAAAGAACAAAAAAAAGAAAAAAAACCCCATCTGTATTAGATAGTTCAGTTGATGGTCTGAAGGAAAGGATCTGGTAAGACCTACAGCCATGGTTGGAAACAAACTGGCTGATCTTTAGGACTTCCTGACCTGGTTTGCCTTCAAGAAGGTACAAAGCAGGCAAGAGAAAACTATCACGTTTCAGCAAAAGCAAGTTGTATTATGTTTTCTCAGTGCAGGTGTAACAATTTGATACTTATGGAGGGCATTTGTAGTTTCATGTTAAATCAAACCACAAGGAAAATGCTGTCTATGTAATAACCATGAGAGCAGACAAAGCTTCCCCTTTTCAGATTTATGTGCAGAATAAGCACTTTATGTTGGCTGAAGAAATGTCAACACTTGTAAGAGAGAAAATACCAATGTTCAGAAAAGAAGAATGGAAGTCATGGTGCCTGTGTTATCTTTCCTGTTAAGTTTAATGCTAAATCCGTGGGGTAATGAGAGCACTTCGAGACTGCTTAACCATCTGTAATATATGCATATATATTCTTTACATGTACACACATATATGTGTGTATATACATAAAAGAATGTATAAATACACAAAATATCTATATTATATACATACACATATATCTAAATTTAAATACTAATAGTAATAGTAAAAATAATTTTAACCATTTTCTAGAACTGCAGGACTCAGTATTTGAAAGCTGCTTTAGCTATAGGATTTCCTTCTGGGAACTGGAAAACTTATTGTTATTTAGGTCCATCTACCACATCCTTTCTTGAAGGTGGCGGTAAGAACTCTGTTTGCATGGCACTACAGGAGATGTCTCAGGAGCAGCCCAGAGCAACACAGGTCATTTCTTGATTTGTCAAGTGCTTGTCCCCTTCTCTGCTTGCCCTCAGCTTGCCTTCTCATCGACTCTGGCCATGCATGACCCTACATCTATTTTTCGGCTGTTGCATTAAACCCACAAATGAGTTCAGACATGTGAAGTCCTGCTTGCTCTAAATCTTTTGCCCATGGAGAAACTCTGAAGAGAAAGTACCTCTGGTTGTGGTGATGGTAAAGGAACCTTCTAATATTTAGGCAGATGTATCCTCTGAGCTGATTCGGCCCAAAATTGTACAAGGCAATCTTTTGTACACGACAAATCACTTGGGAGCCCTTTCCAGGACTTAGGGATATGATGTGGATTTCCCACCCTCTGACTGCAAAACTGGAAAATAGTATCCAGGTTTTCAACCTGTGTTGTTAGGAGTATACATTCCCTGGTTAACCCTGAAACCTACGAGATGTTTTGCTGTTGACTAAAGTTTGTGTTTGCAGGGATATAAAATAACAACTTTTCAGGCTCCTTCCAGCACCTGAGACTCCAGCTATGCCATATATAACTGCCAGAATGTGAGTTTTCTCCCCCTACACAATGTTTATGTGTTGTTGACTCAAAAGCTGCTAGCCCCTCAGACACTGAAAATGAGAAACAAATGGAAGGGAATGTAAGAAACACAAATACTATTTAGGCAATTGTCTCAAATATGGAGGGTTTAATGATAAATGTTAAATAATTAGCAAAACATTGAGAAAATAGATAAAAAAGGGCTGGACTCAGAAGAAAAATGTAGGTCCATCATGACAAAAAAGTTCACGGAAACTGTGTGTGTTTTATTATGAAAAATACCATCTGAAGTGAAAATGAAGGATCTGAATCAGATATTCAGATGCTTGGACCTTCATTGTAAAAACTTCAGCAGTCCCCATAGGGTCCCAAATTCATTGAAGAGACAGCTGTCTGTGCAGGAAATATAGACGAATGTAGACCATGCGATGGAGGATGCCATTGGATTCTGTAGAGTAACGACATCAAACAGCCAGAAAAGTTAAAGTATCTTCAAGTGACATTCTTTGACAAAGGAAAAAAAAAGGATAGTGAAAGACTTTGCTAGATGAGAAAATGAATTGTTCTACTTAATTCCCTAAAACATTTGAGGATTCAAGGTGTAGAAAGGATAAAATATGGACAACCTGAAAGAAACAGAGCTCTGTAAGAGGAAAAGAGACCAAACCGCCCCCCCCCCCCGCAAACAAACAAACACACAAAGCAATTTTTCTAACTAGGGAGAGAATAAAATCATTTCGCTTTGACCTTTTTCTCACCACTCAGACACAATAGCAATAGCTGCTATATATAAACCTTAGATGCTCTTCAGCTGCGCGCAACCAAAGGATATTTATTTTAACTCAGAAAGGTAAAAGAAGTTGGGGGATATTTTATTTACACAGTGATAAATTAACCTATAGATTGCTTCTCTAAGGGTAGCTCTAGGAGACTAGGATGCAGAGGGATTCAGATGGACTTTTTGACCTCCTTTGTTAAAGCTCCCTCCATGCTATTTGCTGGGCTTTTTCAAAGCTAAAAGGTTGGAGGACACAAGCTTTATTCTCACATTTTAGTCTTGAGGTTAGAGAAGCTTCTACATTTATGCCCGAGCAATGTTTGCCTCCAGTAAATCTGAAGTATGCTGGGCAGCTGTGGAAGGAGGGAGAAAAACAAAAAAGCCTTGTGTCTGAAACATTTGTGTTTGTGTGCATCCTACCCTGTACAGCTGGTCTGACTCAGCTCTGAGAAGATGCTGTGCAGCTGTTTCTCTGGAGCAATACCTGTGGGCAAACAGCAGCGGAGTCCAACATCTATGTACATCTTCCTGATCTCCAGAGTTCATTTTGTCCCGACTCTGTCATCTTTAATCATGAAGCATTAGGGTTTTTCTTACTGGATATTCATGTGCATATGTTCAGAACTTACAAGACCAATCAACCATTGTTCCAGTTTTCCTATTGATGTTTTTTCTTGCAAATCAGAGCCCAGGGACTTGCCACAAGCCCAAATCCCCTCTTTTCAAAATTGATTATTTCTTTGGTGGGACACTGTTTACTCTACTGCAATTGCCTAAGACTGGGTTCAGCTGGTGCAAACCAACTTCAACTCTTCTGTGAAGCTAAGGCAGGATTTAGCCTGTGTACTGTACAGCTCTGGCAAGCCAAGGCAGATGAGATGCCCTGCTCTGGGGCAACTCTGCTGCTGCCTAGAGAAAGCGGCCCCAAGTCCAAAGTGGCAGTAGCAGCTTGAAGAAGCTCAGAGAAGGAGGCTCTAGAGACTAAACCATCTCATTCCAGCTCTGATGAGCTCATTCAGATGGAAAGACAGGGAATAAAGCATGACAAAACAAAATAAGCATGCGTTCTATTCTGAAGATGGGACTACTAGGCACTGAGATACCATGCAAATGGAAGTAATTAGGCACTGGAACAGAATAGTGGAGATATCACTGGAATTATCAAAGGAATTTTAAGAGGAAAAATGGATGAATCTCCAATGACCTGAGATTTGCTGTTCCAAAGTAAAGCAACAATACCCACAGAATAGATGGGGCTAACCCTAGGATAGAGTGGGATAATGGTAAAATATTTCTTGTGCTAGAAGACTCCAAAATGTGTAAGATCTTTAAATGGTTCAAGTGTGGAAAAAAAAAAACCTTATGGCAAATGAACCTTGGAAGGAAGAGCAGCACAACCCAATTGGCTCCATGGCAGTAGGAGACAGTTGTGACCCCTCTTCAAGCTGAAAGACATATGGCTCACTAATAAGTGGAAATAAATTAGGATCACAGTGGGGCATGTGGGAATCTCAAATGGCACCTGATCTCCCAGGGTTTTACCCATTGATCTTGTCCACTGCTGGGAAGAAGTAAATGCAAGGGCTGTGCAAAGTTGTGCATCTCTGGGCACCTTTCACACACACGTGTGTGCACACATGGAGTCTATTATAGGAACTTTTAGACATATTGTGATTTCCAGAGCTTTTTATGAAGATTCATATCAAAAGGGAAGTAGGGATGGAACATCATAGGCAGGTCATTGCTGTGCATGCGTGGAGAAGAGCTGTGGTGAACTCTTGGTCAGGCATGTACGCCCACTGAAAGCCTCTGCCTCTCCCCATCACACATGGCAAGGTAAGAGACAAATAATATAAGCTCCTTTCACCTTTCAAAAGAATCTTGTGATAGCTTTTTTAGCTAGATTATGCCACAGTCTTCATACTTGTAAGGATTGCTTTTCTAATGAGGCAAGAAAGGTCAAAAGAAATTAATGGCCAAGATAACAGTTATCAGTCTGATATAAATAAAGCAGCTTATAACATTTGCAGTACACCACAATCTGCAACAGATAAAGGAGTCTAAAGCCAAAGGAGGGTTTCAAAGGAAGCCGATACCGGGAATATCTACACTCTAAGTTCTCCTTTTAAGCAGACAACTGGGCCGCAGTTGCTGTTTGTAGTTGTCGCTGCTGAATCCAGTGTCGCCACTGAAGCCTGGAGTCAGGACATCACTCACCCAGCATGGCTCAGCCTCTCCTACTTGATGGCTCAGATGCGATCCACAAGTATACATGCATGTCCTCATACAACAGGGACCATCTTTTAATCCCAAAAGTGATAACACAGTGCCAGTAACCACTGGGTAAGAGGTACACTATAAAGATCTCCCTTGCCTGCACTGTTGCTCTCCTGTTCTTCCCAGGACCTTTCTTCATCTTAACCCTGCAGACAACTACATCACTACTTGTTTGCCATTCTAACTCTCCAGACACCTAGATTCCTGTTTTGTGAGTGTCTCAAAATGTCTAAGTGGCTCCTGCCTTATGTGATTTTGACCCCAAAATAATTTTACTAGTTCTGCCTAAATTCCCTTGGGAACGTGTTTCAGTAATGTACAGATCACGTGTATAGTAAATTATATGCCATGCACGCAGACACACACACCCCCTAAGCCTCTTGCGAGGTCCCTCTGGAGCTTGGATATGGAGAAGCTGAAGGCAAGCTGAATCACTGCAAGGGGCGAGTTTCAGGTACGAGCCTGCTCTCACACCTTCCTGCTGATTAGATGCTATCCCAGGGGATAGGTTTTCATATTAATCATTTTCAGGATCCTAATTTACCTCCATGAATGTCATACATGTCTTAGGAGCTAAACTTTGCATTCCAAGCAAGGAGCCAGACAACCAGAAATGTAATTGCTACAGCACCTGATTTCCATTGCTGAAGTTCCTCATGGGAGCTTGGTCTCACAAGCCATGCTTTAGTGAAAGGACTCTGAAGTGCCAGTGACATTTTGATCACTTTTCTAAACCTTAGCTCTCCACTAGTGCTATGAGTTTGAAAACCATCTGGCAAAATCAGTGATACTAGCATAATTTTTGCTCTAACTGGTTTAGCTCATTTCCATAAAGATACTAAATCTCTTTCGCAATCATCTCTCTTCACTGATGAGTATTTTTACACAATAAATCATTCATTCTCAGTTGCACACACTTCCAGACTCCTCTTAGACATGTTCTATTGGCTGGATTGGGATTTTTCCTTGTATTTCTGTTCTGAGCTTTAGGATTATTAAATGCTTCCAGTGACCACATGATGCCCTTTTTTTTTTTTTAACAGATAATTTATTTGCAATAGTAGTGTGAGATACAGTAGAATACAAGTGGGAACCAGATAATCATGTATTATTTTATAGTGTATTTTTCAGTAGATTATTGCAAATGTTACATATGGAAACTTTAAGTCCTATAACATTAGTTCTGATATCATAGTGACTAAGCATTTCAACAACAAGCAGTCTTGTGAAAAAATCCATGTACATAGTTTGTTTTACCTCATTCGTCCCAAATTACAGACTGCAACAGTACGAATTAGATCATGTAAGTGAATAACAAATATTTCAATCTGTATTTCCATCTTGTCTATTTAGTAAATCCTTGAGAAACTCAGATACACACAGGTTGATTTGAGATACAAAAAATTGTGCATGGTGTTTTCATCTCTCACCTTGGAAAGAAAGGTTCACAATGTAAAGTCTCACATATTTAGACTAAAAATATTGGATGGTGTATAATATCCTGAATGTGTTACACAGATTGCAGATAAAATGTTGCAAGGCACAGCAGCAACTGCTCTGCCACCAAGCCCTAGAAAGGTGGAAATCTGAACGCCATCTATCTCTCTAAGCAGATACTGTGGCAATTACTAATAATCAGAAATAAAATACATTTTGAAAAGCTCATATGCAGATACATATGACAAGCCTAAACACTGCATGAGATGAGTCTTGCTCCTGCTTCCACTGAATGAAATGAAAGATAAAACTCCCAAATACTTCAACAGAGGAAGGTTTACGATGACAACTCAAATGCTTCAGGAATTCTTTTTTTTTCCTGAGAATAGTTAGAATTTGGTGGATAAACTCCTCAGAATTCACGCAATCCAAAAGGTATTTGTGTGCCTCAATGTAACCACCCTTAGCTTTCATCTTTTCTTTTCTGAAATCCAGTGACTAAATCTTTTGAATGTGTTTGTTAAAGTGCAAATATAGCATTGGAAACAATCGTGCCATCATGAAGGAGTAAGAGACTCATTCATGGGGTTTTTTTTAGGACCCTAGAATGATGATGTGCCTGGCAGACTTCCTGTGATGTCCATCCACCATCACAAACAAAAGACATTTACCATTTTCCACCCCAACCAAGAAATACTTTAAGAGGACACCAACTTATGTGATGAGATGCAATTTAGAGCTGAAGGTCTTTAGAACATACATCTCACTCAAACAGTATTAAGGTGCATATTTTAAAATCACATTAAAGCAAAAGTACTTCCAATCCATAAAAAGGTCACGCTAGTCTGTTATTTAACCAACTGTGGCTATGGTACAGTGATGACACCACTGCAAAACAACTAACAGAAGCACACATCCCTGCAGGTCAAAGCTAAATTAACTCCTAAAGGACACTGAAGAGTGACATTCCCTTACATGAATGGTGATCTCTTGTGGTGGGGGAGAACCATCTGTGATGATGGCCACTCCTAAGCATTTATTTTAGGGTGGGTAATAAACCTCAAGTTGAATACATCTCCTTCCAGAATTAAGTATCTTGCTGAAAGACTCTGATTTTGGAAAAACCACAGTGAAGCACATGAGAGAAGCCATCAGGCCCCAAAAAAGCTCAGGATCATTTCCGCTGTAGTCAATGACAAGTCCTCCATGAGTCTCATTCTGTGGGAGCAGGAGCAGACCTACCACATCTTGCTTTCCTACTAATGTTCAATGGCATGGCAACATCCTTTACTGTCTAGTGGTCTCTACTTTAGCTTCCCTTCTTTTTCCTAATCTTCTCAGAAGCGTGAGTATCTTATCCTGGATAGTCTCTGAGAGAGGAGTTCTCCTGGGACTGGTTCTGAGTGTTTGCCACACTTCACTAATACAGTGTTTCAAGGGAAAAAATGCTCCTAACTGAGGTGGCTGGTGCTATGCTCGTGTCATGTTCACCTTGGCAGCAGAATCAGGCTGGGTGAGGAAAATACGCATCAAGCCATTTGTTTAAAGGACCCTTAAGCATAAAACAAATCACAGCTTCTTATTTAAATAACACAGTACCATGCAAAATTCACGAATCAAGAGCTTCTAAGGAGTATTTTAAATATAAAAATGCAAACTTTTGCTTAAAAAAATCCACCAGTGCTATGTGTATTACTCTTTACCTGTTTAAGCCATGCAAAATAATCAAAATGTCCCTTTAACAAATACAGCATTTGAAGGAAAAAAAAAAAGAAAAAGAAAAAAAGCCAGAATGAATGCTGAGACAAAAAAAAAAACCTCACAAGTTTTGATCTTTCTCATTGAATCTATTTAGCATGGTATTTACCCATCTGAGCAGAGGTATGCAGAGGTCTGAACACCGCACCTGTGTTGCCCTTCCCCAGGAGACTTAGTCCTTGCTGTGGGAAGGAGCTCTTATCTGCGATTTGACATTGTCTCTTGCAGGTCCCTAACCACGCTCATGCCCTTGAACCGTGATGCTGCCACTGTGTGGGGGCACAGCTAAGGATAAATATCAGATGTTTTGCTAGACTCGACAGGCAGCTGCTGCTGTGATGCTGCAATAGGTACGTGATGGGGAGAGTGTCTGGCAGGAGGGCTCAGGAGTCAGGAACAGGGCTGTCCTTGGGTCACCCAAGGAAGCCCTGTCCTGCACCCGCATGTGCCATGCGTGGTGCCTGGGAGGTACAGGGGAGAGATTGTGGTCCAACTGCAAAGGCACAGAGGAGTCATGAATCTCATGCTCAATGCAGGGTGCTTGTGCCACACTCTGACAGGGTTTAAGACAAGAAAAATGTGAAACTAGGAAAATCAGTACAGCAGGACATGCAGGGACTATACAGTGCTGTGAGTTGGGATAGCAAAATTGCCTTTGGATCATAGTGCACAGATTTGAGTGTAGCGGTGGTTTATTATCTCATTAGAAACATCTAATTCCCTGTAATAAAGATTGCACGTAGAGTATGTCAAAGAGCAGACAAGGCTATTACAGCCCACAGCCAGGACTAATGCTTTTTTTCCCCTCTTATTGCTAAATAGGCAGGAGTAGCTTTTCAATTTCAAAATAAAAACTATACAATTACAGTAATAATACCATGCTCCTGACTGCTCTGCAGCTGCATATTGTAAAACTCAAAGCCAGGGATCAGAAACAAAAGCAGTAAGTCAGTAACAGCTTTACGGAAATGTTCTGCTGGGGTGATTAGGTCTGTCAAAATACTTGTATAAGGGAAAGATTGATTACTGAACATATTTCATGTCCCTTTCCCCCTAAAAAAGCCCTGCAAGTGCTTGTGTCTTTTCCTAACAACAGATAAAGAAACCTTTGCCAGAGGTGTAATTAAGACCATATGAACAGTAGAACAAGCACGAACCCTGTTCAAATAGTTAGGCATCAGTTACAACAAAAAGCCAGAAGCAGTCATATTTTTATCATCTGTTATAAAAAAATATTTCATGATCAGTGTTTCAATACAGTTAAAAGTTAAAAACCCTCTACATTACTAATAAATTAAAAAACCCATATCTCCAACCATCCTGTAAGAAAGTAGGTAAGTAATTTAAACCCTTAGTTTACATAAATTAGCACAGAAATGTGTATTTGAACAAGCGCACTGAAAACAGATATGCCTTCTTTTCTTCTGATATCTTTTATTTGAGTTATTAAGTAACAGGAAAGCCTTTATATTCTTTGCATGACCTTGAGAGTCTGCTTACACTAAATGGTCAATAGTCAAACCCCCGGAGAATGTTTCACCAGACAGACAATGTCAAGAGGGAGCATGAAGTAGTCAAATGCTTTGCAGCCTTATTACAGTAGACTTTAACATTCAATTTCAGCATATTTACTCCTGGGAAGGGATGAAGGTAATATATTTATATTGCAAATCACATGAGTGAAATTTGATGGGTTGATAGAATTATTTTTTTTTAAACCTATTAAAGTATCATTTTTTCAGAGGTAGTTCGCAAGACGATAGTGATGTACATGAATGGAAACAATACTCCTTTGCTTGACTGTGGATAAAACTCTTAAATACTGCTGGTGCTGTCCCTGAACCTCGCAGAGAACCCTTAATGGATAAAATGTTCTAATCGGAGCTGACAACAGCCAATTAAGTGTCAGAAGAACAATCTGATAAGTAGGTCTTTATGTCTACAGGCATTTCCTGATATGTCTTAACTGTCAATCTGAATGTTAAACACCTCTATCTTTATCTCATTATTAACTGATTTATTGAAGGAAAATGCTTTCATCTCTTTTTTTGATTTTCAGGTTGCTCCAGAAAAAAGGAAAGGAAAATACTAGGAACAACTCTTAATTTGGAATGATAGACAGGGAATCCTAATGATAGCAAAGTCCCAATCTTCTAAGTGAGCAGCCGTATGGTTTGGTGACACCACTACCATGCAGCTGCCCACACCATACCTTTTAAGAAATGGCAGATGCTCAGTCTAGAGGAGATCTGTTTCTTTAATAGGTGGAAGGATATCTGTGGATGTGCTAGGAGGCTGCTCTCTGCTTTCAGTGCTTCTTGCTAGTCATACAGAAGACAACACCTCGCTGGATGGATCTCTTCCCTTCTTATCATCACCCCTGTCGATATCAATCACATGAACTATGCCAGGCTTCAGGATCAGGTCGTCGGTCTCTACGTGGCTCCTGTTATCGTCCACCTCGATGTACTTGCCTTTGGACGGTTGGGTAGCCTTACTGAAGACATCTTTAAAACGGCGCTTGAGTTCAACGTCTGGGCAATAGACGTACTCATAAAGAGCACCAGCAAGGACTGCTCCTATTATTGGTCCTACCCAATACACCTGCAAAAAGAGACAGGTAAAAAAGAGACAGGCATTAAGCTCTAGAGCAAATAAAGAAGGCAGGGTATCACAGAAAAGCATGTCACTACAGACTTCAGCCAGAAAACCTTCTGCAAAATACCCTGGCCCAATTGTTCAAACTAACTCTGTCTTCCAGAGATGCACGGCCACATAGTTCCCTGGCTTTCATGAACTGGGATGAAATCTGCCATCATACCAGTTTACGTGGCAGAGAAGTGTAACTACCACAGGTTTCACAGATGGTGACCTGGAGCTCAGCAATTAAGTGACTGCTCTAAAATCACATATGAAATTGGTCAAACTGCATTCTCTTAGGCAGTTAATGGCATTAGTCCTAGGTCACCTTTTTGTTTTACCAAGAGGCCTTCTCTAAATTTTCATTGCTTATTGCAGGCTGTAGGTAACATATAGGGACTGTTTGCAAGATGACACACAAAATAAACATCAGTTCAGAAAACTGATTTTCTTTTTCCATTTTCACCCAAGGTGAGAATGAAATTTTAAGGAAACAAAACCTTTCCTAGTGTATACACAAACGATTCTACTTCAGAATTTCAGATTCACATTTCCAAAATAATCCAAATTTGGCTTCTGATCCCACAGAATCCAACAGGCAGTCAGCTACCTGATTATCTAATTTGAAAAAGCAAATGCAACCGACGGACACAACTTTGTAGAGTACCTATCTATTTCAGCATGACAGGCAGCAGTTCTGTAACATTAGTAGGTGCAGAAGCCCACGGGCTCCTGTTAATGGCATGCCAATGTCACTGCACAGGAGGAGGAGAAAAGGCCACCTTTCCAAGTGACCAGGACAGTAGCTAAGCTTTTCCTACAAGTTTCTCCATGGTACATTTGTTTATTGTTTACAGCTTTAGTTATAAATTACAGGCTCCCTCAGAGTATGGATAATTAAACTTGTGAAAAACTACAGTAATTTTTCGTATGAACAAGCCATTCACTGATAACTGGGTAAATCTGCCTCAATAGGATAACTCTTGGGAACAAAGTTACACATGGTATCGTGTTTGCAGAATTGGAGCCTTAGGGCCTGAAGACAATGCTATTTCTGTTATTTGCTGCAGTGGGAGCAATGTGGGCTTCATACTTAAAAAAAAAAAAAAAAATCAAGAAAATCCTTATATGCACTGTAATATGCAGCTCTTACAGTTAGCATTGAAAGCATTCCTAGAAGTGCCCTCCCTGTTTTTAATTAGGCGAGGCTGAGCTGCAATCCATCTCTCCCTTATAAAATGTGAATTGTTTTTTAGTAAGTTTAAAAGTGGGATGCTACAGAAAATGACTGCATCATTCACAATCTGTTTATCAAATTGTTTCCTGAGCAAATACTCCTAGTCAAGCCCACGCTTTCAAACTGAAGTGGGTAACATCTGGTCTGGTCTGCAAAGACCAGACTGCAACCCCTTCATCTCTCACTGCGGGCATTTGCTGAGGCAGGTTCTCCCCTGGGAACCAGATCACAGAGGGTCTCTGCTCTCATTTTATACGTCTGCCCCAATTTGCCGCAGAACCAGGTGAAATGTGAAGCTGACAGAATTACTTCCATAACTTCTCACCAGCGTGACCGGGGGGTTTGCAATCTGCCTTGGAGAATTTTTCTTTCTAGCAGCTCAATTCTTTCAGTCTCGCTGGATTGCTCTTTTTGTTTTGAACTCTTTGTATGATTTCCTTTCTACCCCAGCTACTACCTCCACAAAACGGCCCCTGAATAGCAAGATACTATTCCAGTGAGCCGCATACCGCACCGCAGTCCTGGGCAAAGAGCATAGATCTACCAAAGCCTGTGGCAGGTCAGCGCCTGTCTCCCTCAGTGATGGTCTCTATGGGACGTACTGGGATAGATAACTAAAAGCAAATGATGTATGAAAAATCCTGATAGCTGTTCGTCGCTATGGTGAAGGAAGCATGAAAGCAGAGTTACCCATTGGTTTTCCCATCTCCCCATGATGACAGCAGGTCCAAATGATCGAGCAGGGTTCATACTGGCACCAGTGTAATTGATCTAAAGCAGAGACAAAACATTACCTGTTATTGAAGTCTTGAAAGTAGTTATTCAATTTCTGCCAGTCCTTGTACTATGGGGACACCCTGGTTTTCCGTGGCTTCTAATCTTGACATCAAGTATTGTCACTCTCCTGAGTCTTATCACAAAATTAACAAAGTCATCACATAAATAGGCAGAAAAGCTCTGATGCAACACCCTACTCATGTGGACCCTCCTGCTACTCCAAAGGGTTTTGGCATGGATCCATAAAGAATATAGTAGCTATATAGCTATAGCAGCCATAAAGGCCACAGAAGTTTCCATTTACTTCTGAAGTAGTCATAAAGGGATAAGGTGTCTATTTTTTAAAGAGAAGCCATTAACTTACAGCAAATAAATGTCCAATTGCGACAGAAAATCCAATTGCTAAAGCTACTGAACCAGTGACATCACTTCGTTTTGAATCACAGCTGGCAAAAATAGTAAAAACCAGCTGGAATGTAATTATCAACTCCACCAGGAGTCCATGGCCAGCGGAAAGATCCCTATGTACCTGGAAGAAGGGAAAGAAACACCGAAGATAAAGCAAAGGTGATTTTGTAAACCAGAAAACCACTGCATACATTAATTGTATTTCAATGAAAGGTATTTCTAAATGGTACACAGTGAAAGAAAACAATGAACTTTTAGAGGTACAGATTCCTCCCCAAACACACTTTTCTCTCTTTTTTTAATTAAATTTTTAATTTTTTTATTTTATTGAGAGCCATGGAAAATTACTGCTGGACTGAGAACAGAAGGCTTAAAAGTAACACCCAACAAAAACTTCAAAGTTAGACTGCAGAAGAATAGTTTATTTTTACACAGGGATTTGCAAATGCTGCACTTCCCCTTCACCATTTTTTTTTCTTGGGAGCACTGTAATTTACTATTCAATTATAAATTCATTAATTAGCCCTGATTTAATTAATTTAACTTTCAATTAAAAATTAAGCAGTGTGTGGCTCAAGTGCATTTTTAATAAGTCCTGCAACAGGCCTAACTGATGGCATTTCTTATTAGTTTAGAGCAAAGCTGAAATCTAAGCCACAATCTATTTCAAAAGTATGTCATTTTAAATTGATGTTTTTTCAATCCCCATCATAATGGCATAGAATTAATTTCCCCCTCCCCAGTCCACAAAAAAATGGCATTTCACACATACATTATTTAAATTGTGTATGTAAATTAACATTACCTGCTGTCATCAGATTTGCGAAGTTCTAGGAAAGAGAACTTCTATTAAAAGAACAGCTATAGATATTACGCTGCATAAACCCATCCTAAAGAGAGCTTTAAGCCCCACGTAGATGTTGTAAATAAACCAGCAAGCTCTTAAAATCTCTACTTGAGCTCTTTATTCTGCCTGACACTGATTATATTTTCTTAGGCTCTAAGCTAGTCTAGTGCAAGAGCTGGAGGAGAAGCGATTACCGCAGTGACTCCCAGGCCTCCTACCACGCTTGGCGGTGTGACAAGGTAAAGGATGCCCGCACCCACGATGGCTCCCAGGCACTGGGCAAGAATGTAGAAGACGGACTTGGCAAGGCTGATCTTCCTCGTGCAGACCATTGCCACGGTCACAGCAGGGTTAATGTGGCCTCCACTGATGTGTCCAAAGCACTGCACCATGGTTGCAATGCTGAGTCCAAAGCAGAGGGAGATAAGGACCATGTCTACAGGCAGGGGCTTCTCTGCTCCACCCCAGTTGATCGTGGAACCAA
The DNA here is from genome assembly GCA_013397275.1 of Burhinus bistriatus. NCBI lineage: Eukaryota > Metazoa > Chordata > Aves > Charadriiformes > Burhinidae > Burhinus > Burhinus bistriatus. The sequence continues at coordinate 143,188 of VYXH01000541.1, read as the reverse complement.
GGCTGAGGAGGACAAAAATGAGCATGGCCAAAAATTCTGCTGAAACAGCTTTCCAGAAGGGCTGAGTCCAGACTCCTTTAAATGCCACCATGATGCTCTCACATTTACAGAGACGTCCACACTTACTGAAAAGGAAAACAAAGCTTCATCAGAAGTCACCAAAAAAGCCTTATGCTCCCCTGTTAGGGAGTTGCTATCCAGCAGACTTTGGAGCGAAGGCGGCAATGCTGAGTATCCTTGGGCCCTCTTGGGGCAGACTGCCCTTAAAACATAACTGGTGATCAAGGGACTGCAGGACATAGGGTAATTAATCACCCCTTGCGGTAAGTCTGTCTGTATAGCTTCAGTTCACAAAAAGCAACGTCTGTATCTTTTGAAATAAGTGAGGATGAAAATAAGTGTATTCTTCTACACTAGCTGACTTCTGCCTGACTTCGAGTCTGTACAGTCCTATCACTTCCAATGGCCTGTTGACCACTGACTCATTAAATCAGCGAGTATCCTCTTTTTCTAAACAAATCTGTACTTTTCACAAAGCAGGTACGGTAATTCAATAAAAAGTAGTATCTTAGTCAAACCCTAATGGTTTTGGTAACAGTCTAGTTCTGGGAGGTTGCCCTGGGAGCTATAACAGAAAGTCTATTTGTTTGAACACTCACACAGACCAATGTTTCAATTCATATTTATGCAAAGAGCAGTTTCTTCACTATGGATGTAGGGTTAAAAATTGAATTCAGCCAGGAGAATAGATGCAATCCTAAATTCTGATCTTTAAATCAACCACACAATCAATAAAGTGCTTTCTTTTGAGCTAAGGGTGCTAAGTAATCTGTGCAATAGAGCAATATTTTCTGCATGTGTGGTATGTAGAACTCTGTGCGGCACAGAAAGAAGTATCTTGATTTTCCTCTCTGTCTGGAGACGCTATTTATTAGTCTACACTGCCTTCCTGATGAGTTACAATTTTGCTAGATGTTCAGATACCTATGAAAGTGGGTCACCAAAGAAAAGTTATTTGTGGTATTAATAAATTAGGAGAATAAGCCAAAAGGGAAGCATTTTAATGAGTTTCTAAGGAATGCTAACAAGATTCTTCTCTAAAAACAAAAGCAAAAAACCTCCAACCCCTCCAAAAAGCAGAAAACAAAAGAAAGAATATTCAGCTGCTACATTTGGGAACAGAATTTCAAGTGGAAGATGGATGAATTTATGCTCAGTTAGCTAAGGTAACTGAGCTACAATGCATATTTAATACCACTTACATCAGAAAGAAGCATAAAAGGCATGTTTGCCCTTTTCAAGTTATTGCAAGAGGAATGGCCCGTGAATTTCTTAACAGTTGCAGTGAGTTAGGGAAAGGCAATTTAATCCTGTGACTGGAGCAAATAATTTCTTTCCCTGTCTAATTTCTTATGCTAATTTACTGTGTATTTTGGATAGGTCATTTGAACTCTATCTCAGTTCTCTAGACTTTCAGATGAGGACAAGGATTACATTATCTCCTGCAAATGGCTATTGTAAAGTGCTAGTGAAATGATCTGAGATACTTGAGTGGACTTGCTCTGCTAGAGAAGAACTGAAGACAGAACCTCAAAAGAGAATAAAGTCATCCCCAAAATCTGATTTTGGGTCAAACTCGAGACAAACGGAAAGATGTTTTTGTAAGATCTCATATTAACAGTCAGTTAATGACCAACTATCTAGACTAGACCTTTTGTTCAAAATGGCTCCAAAATCATTGCCATCCCAATGCTGAAGCTCACAGGGGTTTGGTCATCCTTACCTTTGAACCCTATGCTCAGATTCTCACTGAAACCTAAAGCCTTACCTCTGACACCCTTACTACTTCCTCCCTAATAATTTATTTTAGCGGCCTGAGTAAGACACAGGTGCTACATTCATACTGAGAAAAGCTCACTTTCCCAGGGCATGTCCCAGGTGAAGATTTCATATAGGGGTGAAGCATATCCTGAAGTCCATGGAAAAGAAACCTGGATGCAGAGACAAGGGAAGCAGCACTCATCCACCCTTTCACTCCCAGCCCTGTTGGGATGCAGCCTGGATTTCCCCAAGCTTTCGCCTGCTAAACAAAATGCAAGCCCTGGTATTATATTCCAGACTTTTGCAAAACTTCCAACCACCAAGGGTACTGTGGGGGGAATGTAGGCTTTTGGAGCATGGGAGAGCAAGCTATGATGACTCCCGACTTCTTTGTCCAACTGTGCCTGCCCATCTCTTTCTGTACGCACAGAATAGCAAGATGTAAATTAATTATATTCCTTCATCCTGCAGAAGTGGACAGAAAAGGGTGTCTTTCTTTGGCATTAAAATGGTGCAGTTAGCTTCCTTCTAGTTGTGGAACATCTTGAAAGAACATATTAAGACTGAGTGTGTGTGCACATGTAGATGAGAGAGAGACAGGGAAGATCCAGAAGATCGCACCTTCTGCTGAACTACTGATGGGCTTGTCTAGAAGGAGGCTACCACTTAGGAAGGGCAGATCTCATACTGCTACTCCAGCTGAGACCATATGCAATTAATTCAATCAATATTATTTACAGCCCTGAAAATGCAAAAATGCAAAAATGCCGCATACAAGCCAAAAGCAACGTAACTCAAACACAAAAGCTTGCTCATCAACTTAAAGAAAGTTTCTATTTTTCCTAAAACAGCATTCTACGTGGAAAAAAAATCAAAATGGTAGAACTACACTGTCAGCCATACTTTGATAGTTAATGATCTAAACATCTATTTTTAATGCACATGTGTTTTTCTGAAGCAGTCTGTTTTTCTATGATTTCAACACCTAGCAAAATGCCCTGCTGTCATGGCCAAATTTTTCTTTCAAACTCCACACCTTTCTATCCCGCAGCAAAAAACCCTGCAAATGTTAATAAAAGGTTAATACTGTGTCTGAGCACTGAATCCAGATTTTCACTTAAATCCAAAGGCTATCAGCAATTTGGAAATCAACACCATCTCCATCATCCACTATTTTTTCCAGTATGCAGTTACTTTAAAGCTTGAGATGAGACAGATGGCTGTGCCAGGTCCGAAACCAAAATGGGACTTTCCAGCAGCTAAGATTTGCCACCAAAGTTGCAAAACATTTTTTTTTTTTGAGGAGTTGTTGTTCATGGTTGCCTTAGATAAATACAAAATACAACAGAAAAACAGAAAGACACTTTCATGTTATGGTCACACATTAATTTCACGTGTGGCCACACTTGAAATTCTCTGATTTGGACTACAAGGTGACACAGTGGACTGTGTCCGATAGGATGCAAGGTGGCTGTTTACAGGTCATGTTGCCGTCAGGGCTGCAGGCGTGATTATGGCTTCAAAGCCATGACAATATAAATAATAACAAAGGCTTCAGTACAAAAATCTATCAGTATTTTCAAAATTCTCCCTTTTCTAACTAACAGCATTTCAGGGAGCAGAGCAAACAGCCTGGACGTGGGCTTGCAGCCAGCCACTCCACACGACACCACTGTCACACAGAAGTTTTGTGCGCACGGCAGCTATTTACAGGGGCATCTCCGCAGCGGGCTCAGCTACTCCCCGACCTGTGCTGGCACAGCCCCCGGTAGCTCAAAGGGACATCAGCCACCCCCTTGCCAGCTTGGGGGGAGGCGGGGGACAGGCTGCTGTTGCAAAAACAAACGCACTGTCGCAAGGCCCGCTTATAACCATTGCGCCTCATTTTCCAATACAATGTTGAATGAGCGAGTGACATGGGTATACTGCAGGAGATGGGAAGGGGAGGCTCGGGAGCCCAGTACCGCAACTTTTTGGCTGTGCGGGAGCTGGGCTTTCTGCACACACGTCTCCCCATCGCCGGACCACAAGTGGTGAATAAAACAGAGTTTTAGGGTGCGGAAAAGGAGAGGGGTTTGCAACCCTCCTTCGCACCTCTAGTGTTAAAACCCGAAGATGACTGAGAGGCTCCGGTAGCGCCTACGGGGAGGGGGAGCCCGGTGCCGTGCGAGCCATCCCTCGGTGCAAAACACCGGGAAAAGGCAGCACCTCGGAGCCCCCCACCGGCGCGGCCAAAGGCAGCCCGCCTGCGCGCCCCTCCCGGGACCGGACAACGGGGAGTGGTAGTGGGTTCCCCGCGGGCGCGGAGAAGGGGCGCCCCTCCCGCAGCTGCGCATCCCCCCTCCCCGAAGCTTTCCCCTAAAGTCATCCTCGGTTTGGNCCTAACCATGCGGCTGGCCAGCCCCGCGCTCCCCTACCTGCTGCTCCGTGCGGGCGAAGGGTACTTGAGAGCCAGAGCACCGGCTGCGGGTCATTTGCGATCATGTGAATATGCAGATTAATTCAGGGGGGTTCGCGGCTGCTTGTTAAAAGAAGAAGCCGGGGCCGAAGGGAGCCCACTGTGCTGCTGCAGCGGGGGCTGCACGGCATGGGGAAGGACTCACAGGTTTCTCCGTTTCTTCTCTGCTGCGCGCTGTATCAAAGGGAAAAANGAAAAAAAAAAAAAAAAAAAAAAAAAAGTCTAAGCAACTCTGCAGCCAGGGAGCTTCATCCATCTAAAATGCCTATTAGAGCTCTCCGTGTTACAAAAGTGATTAATTTGTTGGAATTTGCTAAATTCAACAAAGTTTTGCCTAGTGTGGAAAGCCGATGGAGACCACTGAAAAGAACTGTTGAAATGAGACCGTGATGCCATCGAGGAAATTCAGATGGTCGTCACCTTGAGAAGAACCCATTGAATTTACAGCATGAAAACAATCCAGTGAAAAAACAGCCCTTTACATAACATGAAAAAATCTGAGTCACCTAAGTTGCCAGGCGCAATTATTTTGTTAGAGAATGCATAGAAACTGTCACATGAAGGAGGCAGGGATGAAAGTGGAACAAAGTATCTGGAAAATCCTTTTTTTGCCCAGTGGCTTAGACCTTTGCATGCAGTAAAAGAATCTGTGCATAAGTAAGTTATATACAAAACATTTTAAGGGACATGTTGCTCAAGTGTTAAAGCGGGTTAAAATAGCATGTACAGAGAAAATACATCTACTGCCATGCGTCCATGCAGCGATAGAGAAAGAATCAAAATTTGGCATGATGATCAGCTAGCCTGTACTGGACACACTGTACCAGATAATCTTTCTGAACATTAGAAAACAGTGCCAGAGCTGAAGATCTTCTTTGGGCATGGAAACCATGGACAGAAAGTCCTCTCTTAGCTTCTGCTAGGAGATTATAGGTAATAATTTACATCCGTGAAAAGCAAGTATAATGTATAACACTACCAATTCAGGGTGCCCTGGACAAATTTGTACACACAACAATAAAACAAGTCATGCCTCATGTGTTAAATACTTACCGATCACAGTTTATGGTAAATGCAAGGTGATCATAAAGTACAAATGTAGGTTTTTACTCTCAACGTTTGTCTGCTCTTCCCCTAAAACCATGTCATAAAGGATACCAAGAGACATTCACAATTTGATGGCAAGAGAAAAACAGCTGGCTGGATGTTTGCCTTTCTTGTTTTCAAGCTTCGCTTCATTTGCTTATGTCTTGAGCTTAGCCAAGAGGGGGTGCAGTCATCATGACACAGCTCTGCTCTTTCATTTGGTGCATTTGGTTTTTCAATCCATGCCTTTCACAACCTGCTACAGTGATTCCAGAAACTTCAAGTCCTGTCACTGTCTTGTTTACACATAAGCCCTTCATATACTTCATAGACTCACAGACCAACTTTTTCTGTCAAGGCTGCAGGAAGAGTTCCTCACAGTGAAAGGATTTCAGTTAGGATGCTCCTCTGCATAAGGTTTGTTTACCCCTATTCCCTGTTTCCCCTCTGCCAGGAATTACTGTACAAAAAGCTCTTTTTTAGTGTTCTGTTTCAAACATGTGTGGCTTCCCTTGATGTGTCTTGAACGTGCCACGTCTTTTCCCACCTGCATTTGGCAAAGTCATTATCTGATTATTTCGGCCTTTTATGCCATGGCTGCTTCTGTCATACAAATCCTTTCCTCCGTTGTTCCAAAAGCTACAAAAGGCACCCCTACAAACCTCAAATTTCTTTCCAGTTTTGGAGCTGGCTGTTTCAAAACAGGGCTGGGTTTGCTTTCAGAGCTTTGCCCTGACAACACACTTACTCTTTGGCACCTTGCAGACTCTGCTCCTGTGGCCCGTTTGTTTGTTCACAAAAAAAATTTGCCTAGCAAAACCTATAATTGCCTTTCCTTTTATTGCAGATAGCATATATCTGCTCTTTTTGATCTGCAGAGCAGATCACTGCCACATGGAGAAGCCAGAACATTAATAGCTTCTGTCACTGCTACCATTCTTATTACGATAGATCTTCTGGAGGATTAGACAAAGATTGTGGCCGCATAAACAGGGAAAGGCAATGCTTCAGGCACAAACCTGGAGCAAACTGCATTGTGCCAGCTCTGATCAAACAAACAGACTATGTTCTGTTGAAAGCACAGAAGGCAAGGAAGACATCCCTTGAGATGGCACTGAAAAACAAAGGAAAGCTGCCCCAGTTTGTCCAGGGATTAATTTGTCAATGTTGGGAGTTGGGACCTCATAGGTTCTTTTTTTTTTCCTTATATATTTTCATCTTTATAAAACCTGGGTTAACTCATTTTGGACTTCTGCCCAAGGATGAAATATTCTTCCTGCTGTTGCTGTGCTCAACACAGTTAAGGAAATAACTTACAAAAGAATATATATGAAAAATTTAAAAATGGTACTAGAGCTCAGTCCATGTCTGAGGGGGGGAAAATGTGCAGTGGAATCTCACTATCTCTGCTTCTCCTTCACTGAACATTAACTCTGAGTTTCTACAGTCATTTTTAGGGCATCATGAATTAAAGATCTCCGTAGGAATGTAAGCCATGGTGAGAAGATGCTGCAACACGTAAGACACATCCCCGTTCTGAACAAGGACTTCCCAGACAGTTGAAGCATGTTGCATCTGGGATTTTGGTTTGGTCTGTTATGGAGGAGAGGGCACACTGCCAGAGTTGGAGAGGAATGTGCAAACAGCTAATTCCAGCTAAAACAATACGAGGGAGAGAGGCAGAAAAACTCCTAGCAATAGATTCTGTCACCTCAGTGAATAGCAGTGGGGGAAAAGTCCTTTTGCTCCTATGGCGAGCCCATCCTGGGCAACTCTGTCAGACTGTGGGGTTTGTCAGACAAGACTGAAGAAGAGAAAAGAAAGACCAAAATCCAAAAAAAGGGACATAATTTAGATGTGTGTTTTCTCAGGGCCTGAGTCCTTTTCCATTTGTACCCAGTGGATCTGGACTGTTCTCCCTCACACTGCTGTTGTTAAGCTCCTCAGCTCGTGCGGCTCCTCTCTCAGCACCGCTTCAGGCTCTCAGTTTCCAAAAGCAATGAGGCTTACGTGCATGTGCTCTCTCTCTTCCCCTCTCTTTCTCTGGGTGTTCCTGCACTTTCTGACAGATCTTGAACCCACCAGCCAGTTTCAGCTACAACCGATGGAGGATCAGAAATCCCAAAGCTGTTTAGGCTCCTGCCAGGTAACCACAGCGAAAGGGGTGCTTGCTGCCGCTGGCAGGAGAGGCTCCAGGAGGATTTTCAGAAGTGCCTGGGTGATAGAGGGACTTAGCTGATGTTTTCAAAGTGGTGCAGACTCCTAGGAGACCAAATTCCTTTGACCTTCCTTGGCTCCTGTCGACAAGAGCATTAGAGAGCAGGCTGTCAGCCTTTCAGAAACCATTGGCGCTTGCAGAAACTCTCAGACTTTCTTTTCCGACTGTCTGAAAGTTTCATTCTGTTGCCACTAATAAATCCCCCTCCCCTCACCAATTTATGTTTTATAAATTTGGGTGAAGCTTTGTCTACTAAAAGGATCTTACATAAAACACCTCTTACTGAAATGTGATCTTTGCATATTTCTGAAGTTTTAATTTTCCTGTGGTGTAATCTTGTTACTTAGGTCATTCATTTTGTCACGCCTTGGTATCAGCCTGGTCCAGATTTGGCTGCAGGGCTATGTTCTCCTGACATTTAGAGCAAGAATTCCCTGGGAAATCAGTCAAGGGATTTGACATTGCTGCTGGCCAAGCTCCAGCGGGTTTAGTTTTACTCTCCTTCTCTATTTATTGTGGAATCTCTGTCCACAAGCTGCACATTGAGTTCCATGCTAGAGAAGGAGAACTGAAAGGGACAAAATGGCCATTCATTTGAAGGATTCGTTCAGGCTTTTCAGAAAGGTTTTACAAGAAGCTGTGGACTTAGATGACTGCTGAGCTTCCTTAGCCCTGCTCTATTACCTCCCTCACGAGACAATTTGGATTGACTGCTTTTTCTTTGCTCTCTCCCCCACCTCAGTAGGCAGCAATTACCGCTGGAAAAGCAAAATTAAGATCTATAGGAACCACCTGGAGGCTTTTCATCTTTAGAAATACTTTCATTTCAACATGGCATGGACAGGCCCTTTGCTGCAAATATGGAAAAAAAAGTCCTTTTTCTCCCCTCCTGCCACAAACTGCCACAACTCCTGTTGCAAAAAGCTGCATCAGTGGCAGAGACAGCCAGGATTTGATGACCTGGAGAGAAGGAGCAGGAAAACAGCCCCAGGCACTCATGGAGGGTACAGGAGAGCTGAGGGAAGAATCCCAGGTCAACTGGAAATGGGGGAGGGAAGTAGCTCTCTTGTGGAGGGGGGCAATGACATGCAGCAGCACAGGGCAGGGAGCAGGAGGGTCTGCATGTGCCAGGAGGGAAAAACAACCCAACGTGCTGGTGGTCCGTGTGCTGAGGGTTGTGTAGTCTTAGCCAGTGGGGCCAAAGAGATTTGTCTAACCTTGCTAGGTAAGACACTGAAATTTGGTTAAGTGCTCACAAATTCTATCAGCCACAGAAAATGTAGTACTGCACTTGGTATACAACACTGTTGTATACTCCTGCCATCTCCGTGTATACAACATCCCGCCGTCTTTTCCTGACCGATCTGAGTTGGTCGCCCTTACAGTCCAGCTGCCGTTTCTAAGCTTCTCAGCTCCAAATGCTCAGCCTCTTCCCTTGCTGCTGCTTCAGTTTCCTATAGAAACGAAGCTCAGTCAAAGAATCATGGAGTTTAAGACTAGGTGGCAACATAACATTTTCTAGTTAACTTTATATATCGTAGACCATTACACTTTACCTCATGACACGTTTGATGTGTTCAATAAGTTACATTTGGTTGAATCTATTTTACAAAAAGCATCCTTGCTTGATTTGAAAACTCATGGGATAGAAAATCCACCCATTCCCTTGGTAGCTTATTCCCAAGACTAACCATTTTCATCACCAAAAATGGTCTTTGTCTCTAAACTGAGTTTGTATGCATTCATCTGCCCTATAGTGGTTCTTATTATGCTGTTCTCTCTCAGATTAAAAAGCCTCTTGTACTTCTACTGTCTCCCCATGAGGATACTTATATAATGTGAGCAAGTCATCTCTTCATCATCCTTTTGATAAGCTAAGCAGACTGAGCTCTCAAAGTCTCTAAAGATATTTCTCTAATTTTTTTTTTTTTCAGCTCATGTTTGTGCCTTCACCACTTTTTCAACATGCTTTTAAAAATGCATTTTTGATATTGGACTCCTAGCAGGCATATTCTGAAATAAAAGCATTTCTTGTAGCACACCTAGGAATAGAATTAGCCATTCTTACCACAGCATCACATTATGGAGGCATTCTTCCTTGCTTTTCCACAATAACTCCTCAGACCTTCTTGGGATATAGCCCTCATTCTGTAGATAAGTCTTGTTTCACTCCGAGACATGAAATTTTGCAGACATTCTCTCTGACAGGGATCACACTAGAAAACAATCCAGTCTGCTGTGTTTGGCCATCCTTTTCTCAACCTACTAATTTAAGTCATGTTCAGACTATGCTGGCAGTGATTCTATATTTACTTCCAGATTTACTCACTGAGGAAAACCCTGAAGCACATGAGACCTCTTAGCGATCCCTTCAGATCCCTGCCAACTGCTGCCATTACTACTCCATTAACTACTTCCAGAGATCTGTCAACCAGGTCTGAATCCACTTACTGCTCTATGGCTAATGTATTGTGGTAATGGTTCAAACAAACATCACTTGGTAATTTGGTAAAGCCTCTAGAAACACTCAGCAACATTGCTCTGTACAGCTACCTCTGTCAACCAATGTGTAATTTTAAAAATTAAATCGGTCCTGTGTTGTTGTTGGTTGGGGTTTTTTGGGCAAGGCAGAGGCTCAGTGGCATAGCGTATTTGACATGTGGCCCAATGCCAGGAATTTGTTCTTTGTCCAAGCCATCTGTTGTATGTAATACAATGATGATATGTGTAATACACATATAGCTTCATAGCCATAGTTTTTATACACCTAGTGGAAATGTATGCCATGAATGGGCTTATGCAGCATGTTCGGAGAAAGACGAATTTGCTTCAGATCATTCAGGCTGTCTTTGCAGATTACAATAGTAACTGTCTTCTTAATACTATGTATTTTACAGGGTTTTTCTTCCCTCTCAACAGTAATACCTTCTAAAAGCTAAAACCTCGGGCCATAGAAGTGAAGATGTTCTTTTTTTTTTCTGTGCAAAGGTTCATCTTTCATCGAACTAACCGAAAGGCAGGGTCTGACTATGAATATTTACAAGTTCAAGCTCTTTTGTCCATGAGCTTCTAAAGAAAATCTGACAGCATGTTTTTCTTGAAATCCTTTGTAGAACGTTAGTTTCATTTCTGACAGTTTTTCATGTTTACAGCTTGAAAAAAAAAAAGATGAAGCCTAATAACTTGTGATACAGATGCCACATTTTTACTAGACTAGGAGAACAGTTTTAAAGGCAGAAATGGCATTTGGAGTCCTTCAGTCTCTTTTATGGCAGAAGCTGTACTGTTTTGGAGATTCTTGTGTTGGCTCAGTTGTCAGCAAAAATAATAGAGATTAATACAAAGAAACAAGCACTTCTTGCTGCCATCTTCAGCTTTACCGATACCAGCTCAGAGCCACTGCATGGATGGATGGACAGTTGGTTGGTGAACATATGAGAACTGACCAGTCAACAACATTATGTCTTCAGCTACTGAACTCCAGTGAACGTGCTCTGGGAGCACATGCAGCCATCAAAAACAGCCTTTTGAGGCCCATATCTCTAGTGCAGTGTTTGCACGTTTCCTGGCACCCTGCAGGAGCAGAGGGCGAGCGGCGGATGCAGTCTGCAAAGACTGGATGAAATCAAGCACAGGGCCAGAGGGTTCTCCTGCTTTATGCTACTTTCACATCTCCTGTTTCTTTCTAAGCACCGTTTTCGAATCAAACCCCCATGACTGCCTTCTATGGGCAAGCTGCTATTTTGCAAAGCCAACTGAGGGAAGAAAAGCTGCGAGCTCTGTGAATAATTAAAAACAATACCAAAAGACATTAATTCCAGAAGACTTAGGGGATAATAAATACTTTTTTTGACTTACTTGCAGACTTATTAATACAGAGCAACTAGTCTGAGACCATTTACCTCTTTAGCCTCATGCATCTTCTCTTTTCCTGCATCCATGCTTTGGATAGACAGTAGATAGCCATGCTCTAAGTTGCTCTTTACAGTGGATTTCGTGAGTTTTGTGGAGAGAACTGTTTTTGTGAAGACAGGTTTTGTGTTAAATTAGTGTTAAAAAAGGAAGCAAATACAACTAATGATACCTCTTCAAGAATACATGCCAAAAGGGTCTGATCCCTGTTAAAAACAGATCTACCTTTATAAGAATGCATGCAGAGAAAGGGAAATTTCTGAGGGGTTTATGGTTTCACATGTCCCTTTTTGTAGAAGCAAAACACCTGCAATACCCTTCTGAATTTCATTTTCACCCTGCATACTTGACTGACATGAGCACAATTTTCTTACCAGCAGCACAGCAGAACCAACACGCCAGTGAAAGGGATTCTTTTCAGCTACATGCTTCATCAGCACCGTTATCAGTGAGGCTCCCGCTGCAGCGTGGCCAGTCCTGGGGGTGCCAGATGGGGCAGAAAACCACCCAGCCTGGTCCTCAGTGTTGCAGGGCGGAGTTTGCAGAATGGGCTCTTCAAAAATGATTTCTGACTTCTAAACTGAACCTGTTTGGTACGAAAGGCACAGAAGGGCACTTCCACTCAGTCTCACAATGAAATTTTTGCTGTCCAATGTCAGAAACTTGTAATTCATCCTTAAAAGGTCACCTTGATCCCAACCGCATTGCCTCAAATAGCTGACAGCGTACCTCAGAAATTGTAGATATTTCCAAGTTTCCAAAAATATGAAGATGTATAGAATGCATATAAAGTCCTAGTAGCCTGTAGTCAAGAAAGCTCAGCTTTTCTTTTCCCTTTTCCCTTTTCCCTTTTCCCTTTTCCCTTTTCCCTTCCCTTCCCTTCCCTTCCCTTCCCTTCCCTTNCTTTTCCTTTTCCTTTCCCTTTTCCTTTTCCTTTCCCTTTCCCTTTTCCTTTCCCTTTCCCTTTTCCTTTTCCTTTTCCTTTCCCTTTTATTACTTTTTTACTTTTATTTTTTACTCAAATGAGGGTGCTGAAGTGAAAAAAAGATAAAGTCTTGGAGGGGAAAATAATCACCTGAGTTACAGGCAAATGTAATTTATTGGAAAAATGGAGAATTTAAGCCACATACAGAAAACAAAGTGAATGGAAAGCAATGGGGATCATAGTGTAGCCCAAATATCAAACAATTAGAAAAATGTGTCAGAGATTTCTACTGTGACCCAGAGCAAGGGATTTTTAGACCGGAGTCTGTCCTGATTAAATAATGAATAAATAAAATACACATCTTTCCCTACTGTTTCTTTGTGTGTTGGAAATGCTGAAAGTCCTAGACCATTTCAGAAGTTTGGGCACACCATTGATTCACTTGGGTTTTGTGATGAGGCCAACAAGGAAAAAAAAAAAAAAAAGAGCCTGGGAAACCCTATAACTGTCCAGTCTCAGTGGTTTTGTTACTGCGCCAAAATAAGGGGTCAGGGCACAATAGCACTAGAAAAGCTCACTTGCTGTAGATTTTACATAACGAGTTCCCAGCTTCTCTCATTCAGCCTGTGCCCAGTTCTGCAACCAAGACAGCACAGAGAGCAGATTTCAGCTATAAAGATGTCAGTGGGAGAGCTTGCTTTCCTTTGGTAAATTGCAATAAATTAAAGAAATGCCTTGGTGCTTGCAAGGAGAGGAGTGGAAAGCAGAACTGAAAATGCTAAAAAGAAGCTCTCAAAATGTCCTGAAATAGCCCCTCTCCTTCTCCATGGCTTGCTTAGAAAGGTATGAGTTTGGGAAAGTAGCCGCTGCTGCTTCCAGTGAAAGTATGTTTAGGGATATCTTTTTACACAAAAAAGCTGTTAGGCATGGTTTCGTAAGAATCAGGTTCTTCAAGCCACGCTTAGGAGTCTCCCTTAGGGCCACCTGCTTTTCAGAGGTGGCCCTTGCAGCTCCTATGAGCGGTTGCTCAGCCCACCTGCGAAGTTTTGCCTGCTTCTTCCAACTGCTGACTTGTGGATTGAATAGCCAATTGTGTATCAGCTTAAGCTGGAGATTTCAGTCTTAGCATGACTTTTAAGTAAAGCAGGGCAGAAAACACATTGTGAGCCAGACTCTTCCATTGGGGGAGTTCCTGTGTGCAGAGGCAGCGCAGTGTCCTGGACCCACTGCAGCCACTCGGTGGGAGACAGCCGAAAAGATTCAGGGAGAAATGGGAGAAGGAAATTCGTTGGCAGCGTGGGTGAGACACAGAACAGTTTCATCTAACTTTGGTTCTGGGTTTGTGTTTTCCCTGCCATTCAGGAGGACCTGCCGGGATCACAAGGATTTCAAGAAACATCATCCTCCATCGGAGCTGAGCTTGTGCTGTGCTTTCGTCAGAGATACAATAGCAATGCAGCAATTTCGTATTGTGTATTGTCACCTCTGGCCACAATTAACATTTCCCATTCTCATTAGAGGCTTTCCCTCTGTCCATTTTCTGTTTTGTTTTGGGTTTTTTTTTCTTTTTAAGAGGATAGCAGAAGTCACAGCAAAGGTGACAGCTGGTGTCTATTGCTTGGAGTGCATTATGGGGGGGGGTGTGTGTAACACCGTAACAACTTCCTTGAAAGCAGAGAGATGCTGCAAACTCTTGCCCACTTCCTCCCCTCCCAAGTTCCCCACTGTCCTCAAACCAGGACACGCACCAAGGAACCTCCCCCCAAAACCTGTAGCTGTACCCATGATGAGAAGCGGGTGCAGGTGCCCAAACTGCAGACCCATAGACCTGGCAGCATCCTGTCCCTGGCAAGCTAAGGAAGCAGAAAGAAAACCTGTGCAAGAGGTAAACTTGCAGTCCCTACAAGTGGCTTAGGTTCATTTGGAATAACGTCGTGGCTCTGCAACGTGCTAATAAAACATTTATGTGCCTATATAGCATATGATACCTTTGCATATACAATGCTACCATATTCATTCTCTGCTATAGCCAGAGATTGTAAAACAGAGTTAAAGTTCCGTCTGTACATCCCAAGTGATGAGAATTCTGTTTATTTAGGTAGTACGTATCTCAATACACATTTAGGATCTTTAAAGTCAAATGCAGGACTTAAGCGAAGTAGCTCCCACTACCATTGTTGAGAAACACTTGGCTGAATGTTATGAGACTCATATAGATGTATTGTGTGTGTGCATGTGCATTTATAAAACACGTGCATGCATTTATACACGTATTTGTGCAAGTCTGTAGGGAGGGAACTCCTATGCAGTTGAACTCATCTCTCTGAACACACATTGTTTCTCAGATGCATTGTAATTCATTATCATTCCTAGAACTTAAAAATCTGTCTCTGTGTGTGTCTGCTTTTATCAAGAATGAGATAATTCAATAAGCAGGTGCTAGTCTGCCTACATCCAGTTTTTACACCCAAGTTACTAGCTTAGGAAAATTAAACCTTTAGCATTTAATATCCTTCTGACATGTATTTACAATCCACTGAGTGTTGATTTACATCTCTGTGTGCTGAAACGCCCAGATAAACCTGCTCTGCTCCTACACCTTATGTCTGAGAATGCTGTTTCTTGAATGCAAATTATATGGGACACTTCAAATTTGCAAATCTTGGGAAATGAGCACTATTGGGAGGTTCTGTGGAAACTGTGATTTCTGGAAAAAAATTAAGGGAAAAAAAATCTGACATAGGAGGAATCCCTACATGAAAAGGACAAGACAGATCTGTGTGCACAGATGGTGACTGACAGTACCACACTCTCAGGCTGGCTTATTAGTGCAGCCTCAGTGCCGTGATAACATAGATGTGCGGGACTGGAGCTGGCTTACCCTTGACAGCTGAGAGTGAATCGGCAATTGGTCACACCCGTTTGTGCTGGCTTACTTAAAGAGGGTGGGAAATTGTATGTGAGAAGACACAGGAAAGGAAGCAACAATTTTATAGATATCTATATCTCGTGGCCTTGAGGTTTTTCCCTTTCTTCTTGTAATGACTCCTTCCCCTCTCCCAGGGTTGTTAATCACATCACTTGCAGAAGGTGAATAGAAGAAAGCAACACAGTCTGTATCGATACAGTCTCCATGTTATTAGTAGCCTCCACAGAGCCATAGAAGAAGTGCCTGTGGCAGTAGGAGGTAAATCCTGAGGGTCTCTAGCAGCCAGGTAAGCTGGAGACTGTCACAAGGGTTGGCAGGCCCTCAGGAAGGGCTGGGGGAACACAGCCCTGGATACCGGCTTATGGAGCTCTGGCGTTTGGAAGAAGGCAGGAGTTTGCGTACGTAGATGGGATCCCCTGCTTCCGCAGAACTCTCCAGTTGAGCATCGCTTTATTTAGGACTACTGCACCGAAATAAAATAGCTTCTCTTTATTTGGGCTCAGAATAAAATGAGACAACAAGATTCTCACCCTGTCTCTGTCTGCTCTCCTCTGTACAAAAGGAACCGGTGGGGCCCTTTCCCCTGGTCAGACAACCTGGCACTGGTTTTATGCTGAGGCAGTGCCTGGGCAGGCTTGACAGATGCACAGTGTTTTGAAACAGAGCTTGCATTCTTAAGGCTGCCAACTGCCCAGAACAGAGCTGAATGATGCACTTCTCGGCTGGAACAAAGCTGGGAAGTCCTCGGCTTCCTCAGACCCATTGGAAATAAAACATAAACAAAGGGCACGATCATCCTATGAGTTAAATTCCATACTAACACCTAATTTCTAAATGTGGCTATTTATCCACAGAGTTCAGTGGTTTTAGCAGAAGCCACATGGTATGATTACCTTCCATTTACAGGACCACTTTACCAGCAGGGAAACTGAGGCAGAGAGCAGTTCAAGTCTGTCCAAGAAGTCCGTGAAGTTAGAGAACGTAGAGGAGGATCCAGGTCTCTGATGTCCAAGTCTGTTACTCCAGCCACAAGCAGAGCTACCTCTAACATACAAGAAATCTGTGGGACTCACTGCACTTAGCTACAGCACCAAGAGCTCAGCAGTTCTCCCCCAGAATAGGCATTTTTATGAATATCAAATTTAATCTTAAGACATTCTCATTTAACTAAATAATATGACTGTTTGCCCCCACCCACCCAAGTATATGTATTTCAGAAGGCAAATCAGTCCCAGGTATCTGGGCTTATGGACTGATTCCCTTTGCTGAGTCCGTCAGTTACGCTGCCTGGTACCCTGTGTTCCTGCCCTGCCCTCTGAACGGTAAATGATACAGGACAAGCAAATCTGTATTTTTTATGAAGTGCAATAATTTATGGTCTGACTTCAAACATTAGGTGCCGAGGCCAGATTCATTTAGTTTTGAAAGCATCACAGCAGGTTACGCAGCTGATAAACTGGTATTAACGTTACAGTTAAAAATACTTATCATCTGATGCATTGTTAGCCTGAAGGCACGTACAACAAAGACTTTTATATATAACCTACATACACAATACAAAGCTTTATTAAAATATTTTCCTCTCAGACTTTTGCAAAGTGTCATATTGTAATTTTCATTTAAATTCAAACTACATTTAAAATTGAAGTGGTGATCTCCAATGACACATCACCAAGACAGAACAGCCCGAGGCAGGAGTAGCTCCAATAAATTTGGCCTTTTGGGGGAGTTACACCAGAGGACATTTCAAGAGGATGGGCCATGTTTGATTGCACTGTGGCTGCACACCTCTGACTTCCAGCAAGCAACAGTCTACCAGCATCTTTAGAAGAGATGGGTGTCATGGCTGTGTCTCAGCTTTGCAAGCCAAATCCTACATGGAAAGAGGAAACTGCCTTATGTGGGCAAATAGATCAGAATTTGCGAATGCACACCTATGCAGTTTATATTTTATTTATTTTTATTTATGAATTAAAATATTTTTATTTTATTATTAAATAAAATAATTTAATTTTATTTAACACTTGTTTCATTTTAGAAGAAAGGCAAATATGGAAAATTATTTTCCAAAAACCAAGTTTTCATTTCAGGAGGGAAACACGACTGTCTGGTGTTTGGAAGAGTCAAATGAGCCAAGGAAGCACTCTCATCCCGCTCCAGCCCTCCCACAGACTCGCTGTAATGCCTTTACAGCACATTTGACTTGCCCTGACAACCGACCTGCATTACAGAAGTGCTTAGAGATCTTCAAATGAAGAAATGTTCATAACTAAAAAGCATTTACTGTAATGAAGCCCCTGAAAAAAGGCTCTGCATGCTGCAGCTGATCTTTAGTGTAAGCATAATTGCACTGAATGTTGTGGAGTGTATTTTCATTCCTCGTCTGCATACGTTCAATATAATTTTCTGAGTAAAACAAACATCTGTGCACAGCTGTGCAGGTGGGATTTTACACTAGTTATAGCGGATGACCTTCAGTTTTTGTTTTCGTCTAGCAGTCTTACAAAATATAAGTCAAGTTACAACCCAACCTCACACTTTGACCTTTTAAAATCTACTTTTAAAAATAGAGGTTATCTTTTATTCTGCAAATTATGCCTTTATCTCTTATAATCCCATAAGTCAGATATCACAGTCCCACTTCAATTATGCTAAACTCTTATGTTAATTTTAAATCATGTAACTTAATTCCTGGCAAAGCAGGCTGGTGATTTTCAAAATGTGGTTAATGAGGCAAAGTACAATCTAGATTCTGCTACTGAGATCATCTGAATCCCTCAGGTCGCTGAAGATGACTATGGAGAGGCTCTTCTTTACAGAAGTCTGGGTTAGATTTTCAAAAAATGAATTTTTAAGTGCAGTTAGGGGCTATGAAATTTGAGGTTGAGCCCACAAAGAAGTCAAACTACTTTCACCACAGCCATAGAACAACAGTGCAGCTAAAACAATTACACTTCTGTGCACATACATGCTTCAAAGGCCTTAGTGTCCTCCCTTTTTAAATCACAAATGCAAACTGTACTGGATTTTCAAGATGACAATCCAGGGACCTGATGTCTATGTCCACAGATGCGTGCAAATCAATGTCATTTTCCCTCTCATTTGCAGAAGCCAGACATTTGTAATAACTTATTTCACCCCTCCCTTGACTCAAACAGTTGCTTTATCTAAGACCAGTTAGTACATGAAATCTTATGGGACTGTACAGCTTTTTCTATACAGTTACATCCCACCCCCCAAAAACTCTCTTTCATTCCCTGATCAGATGCTGAAAGTTTGTCACTAAAGCAAGCTCAAGGTTAAGCTTAAGTTCTTCAGAGACTTTGTAGTTTGCTACTATTTATTTCTCTGAATTAAAGAATTCATATGAAACTCATATAAATTGACCTGCATTCTTTATCAGCATGTTAAACTTTTTTTTCCCTCATATGTTCTTTGGAATATATTGGTACATAAGCCATTTCTTTGTCTGTAAATTAACAATTAATTAACCCACATCCACAACAGACAAGACAAAGAAAATGTATAGACATCAAAACGTTGGTGTACATTTATTTTTTATTTAACATCTTCAATGGCCTCCCTACAGGGCAAGAGAGATTCATTCAGGATTTGAGTTGGGAATCAACACTTACAAAAGCAGAGGATCTAGAGACCTCTGCTGCGTCAGCGGAAAAGATGCTTTTTACACCAAGGTCAAATCTAAGTGAAATCTAAGGCAGTTTTCATGAGTTAGGGAG
The DNA here is from genome assembly GCA_013397275.1 of Burhinus bistriatus. Classification (NCBI taxonomy): domain Eukaryota; kingdom Metazoa; phylum Chordata; class Aves; order Charadriiformes; family Burhinidae; genus Burhinus; species Burhinus bistriatus. Next base: position 124,099 of record VYXH01000541.1, on the reverse strand, counting down.
CTGGATGACAAAAAATCAAGACTCTGACAGGAGCTGCTCTTTAAAGTCCTAATGCATAGTCCCACTTGAGAAAAACAGTCNACTTCAAATAGGTGCCGAGGCCAGATTCATTTAGTTTTGAAAGCATCACAGCAGGTTATTACGCAGCTGATAAACTGGTATTAACGTTACAGTTAAAAATACTTATCTGATGCATTGTTAGCCTGAAGGCACGTACAACAAAGACTTTTATATATAACCTACATACACAATACAAAGCTTTATTAAAATATTTTCCTCTCAGACTTTTGCAAAGTGTCATATTGTAATTTTCATTTAAATTCAAACTACATTTAAAATTGAAGTGGTGATCTCCAATGACACATCACCAAGACAGAACAGCCCGAGGCAGGAGTAGCTCCAATAAATTTGGCCTTTTGGGGGAGTTACACCAGAGGACATTTCAAGAGGATGGGCCATGTTTGATTGCACTGTGGCTGCACACCTCTGACTTCCAGCAAGCAACAGTCTACCAGCATCTTTAGAAGAGATGGGTGTCATGGCTGTGTCTCAGCTTTGCAAGCCAAATCCTACATGGAAAGAGGAAACTGCCTTATGTGGGCAAATAGATCAGAATTTGCGAATGCACACCTATGCAGTTTATATTTTATTTATTTTTATTTATGAATTAAAATATTTTTATTTTATTATTAAATAAAATAATTTAATTTTATTTAACACTTGTTTCATTTTAGAAGAAAGGCAAATATGGAAAATTATTTTCCAAAAACCAAGTTTTCATTTCAGGAGGGAAACACGACTGTCTGGTGTTTGGAAGAGTCAAATGAGCCAAGGAAGCACTCTCATCCCGCTCCAGCCCTCCCACAGACTCGCTGTAATGCCTTTACAGCACATTTGACTTGCCCTGACAACCGACCTGCATTACAGAAGTGCTTAGAGATCTTCAAATGAAGAAATGTTCATAACTAAAAAGCATTTACTGTAATGAAGCCCCTGAAAAAAGGCTCTGCATGCTGCAGCTGATCTTTAGTGTAAGCATAATTGCACTGAATGTTGTGGAGTGTATTTTCATTCCTCGTCTGCATACGTTCAATATAATTTTCTGAGTAAAACAAACATCTGTGCACAGCTGTGCAGGTGGGATTTTACACTAGTTATAGCGGATGACCTTCAGTTTTTGTTTTCGTCTAGCAGTCTTACAAAATATAAGTCAAGTTACAACCCAACCTCACACTTTGACCTTTTAAAATCTACTTTTAAAAATAGAGGTTATCTTTTATTCTGCAAATTATGCCTTTATCTCTTATAATCCCATAAGTCAGATATCACAGTCCCACTTCAATTATGCTAAACTCTTATGTTAATTTTAAATCATGTAACTTAATTCCTGGCAAAGCAGGCTGGTGATTTTCAAAATGTGGTTAATGAGGCAAAGTACAATCTAGATTCTGCTACTGAGATCATCTGAATCCCTCAGGTCGCTGAAGATGACTATGGAGAGGCTCTTCTTTACAGAAGTCTGGGTTAGATTTTCAAAAAATGAATTTTTAAGTGCAGTTAGGGGCTATGAAATTTGAGGTTGAGCCCACAAAGAAGTCAAACTACTTTCACCACAGCCATAGAACAACAGTGCAGCTAAAACAATTACACTTCTGTGCACATACATGCTTCAAAGGCCTTAGTGTCCTCCCTTTTTAAATCACAAATGCAAACTGTACTGGATTTTCAAGATGACAATCCAGGGACCTGATGTCTATGTCCACAGATGCGTGCAAATCAATGTCATTTTCCCTCTCATTTGCAGAAGCCAGACATTTGTAATAACTTATTTCACCCCTCCCTTGACTCAAACAGTTGCTTTATCTAAGACCAGTTAGTACATGAAATCTTATGGGACTGTACAGCTTTTTCTATACAGTTACATCCCACCCCCCAAAAACTCTCTTTCATTCCCTGATCAGATGCTGAAAGTTTGTCACTAAAGCAAGCTCAAGGTTAAGCTTAAGTTCTTCAGAGACTTTGTAGTTTGCTACTATTTATTTCTCTGAATTAAAGAATTCATATGAAACTCATATAAATTGACCTGCATTCTTTATCAGCATGTTAAACTTTTTTTTCCCTCATATGTTCTTTGGAATATATTGGTACATAAGCCATTTCTTTGTCTGTAAATTAACAATTAATTAACCCACATCCACAACAGACAAGACAAAGAAAATGTATAGACATCAAAACGTTGGTGTACATTTATTTTTTATTTAACATCTTCAATGGCCTCCCTACAGGGCAAGAGAGATTCATTCAGGATTTGAGTTGGGAATCAACACTTACAAAAGCAGAGGATCTAGAGACCTCTGCTGCGTCAGCGGAAAAGATGCTTTTTACACCAAGGTCAAATCTAAGTGAAATCTAAGGCAGTTTTCATGAGTTAGGGAGCTGGATGACAAAAAATCAAGACTCTGACAGGAGCTGCTCTTTAAAGTCCTAATGCATAGTCCCACTTGAGAAAAACAGTCCTGAAATTGCATGGCCAAATTAAAAAAAAATAGTGATTTCTGCTGGGTAAAGACACATGGGAACTCAGTAACAGCCATTAACTGGCATGGTGCGCAACGCCTCAGCAGCAGCATACTAGTGCCCAGCATGACAGTGGCCACAAGGAGCCATTTCTCCAGCATGGTGGCCTAGGGGCCGAGCCCTCGGCTCTGGGGCACCTGTGCTCCCCATGGTGCCCCAGGCAGAATGGCGTAGCTCCGGGGCTCCCTGCTCTGGGACAGAGCCTGTAGGAAAAACAGGAGGGATTTTTGTCAGGGAAGGTGGGAGTCAGACACCATCTTGAGTGTAAAGGGGAAGATTTAGGGACACGTCGTTCACCTGAGGAAAGGCATGCATTGGGGCAGTTCAACAGTCGGATATCCCATCCCAAACGCTTCTGGTGTTAACACCTAGGGGTCCATCTACGCCCAGGAACAGCTCACACAAGTAACAGTGTGTGTGTTTACCTGCCCGAAGCATCCCTGCACCTCCTTGTTGGTGCGGAACACTTGCACCTCTCCACACCTCATGGTGATGATGGCTTGTGGGCTTTTTTACTTCTCCTCTTTGCTCCACAGCCCCAGGGAACAGGCTGGATTTGGCTATGGGTGCTGCTAGTCACATACAGCACCACCTCTGACTTGGGCTGCCCAGTATGCTTTTACTTTTCCCCTTCGGAGCAGCTTGTCCTGCTGCAAGGAGATGCACAGAGCCTACTCAGTTACACTCTAGCACCGTGGAGGCTGGAGGTGACTTTTTTCCTCTTCTGAGGAGAAAACTGAGGGAGAAACAAGCAGCGAGGGTATGTAGGAAATGGTCTCTCCTTGCAGCAGGGACCCACAATTGCTCCTGTGGAAGGACTGAAGCTGTACGTTTGCCTGAGAGGAGGGAAAGGACAGGAATAGCGCTGGTTGTGAGCAGTGGCTGGAAACAGAGGAAAAAGGACATTTTAGTTCCATCAGTTTCCCGCCAGGCTGTTGCCTTATTCTAAAACTTGCTATATCAAGACGCTGGAGCAAGATGCCCCAAACCACTCCAGGAAGCAAAGAACAGGTGTCATCTTTATTTTGGAAGGGCATAGGGATTTCTCGCTATCCATTCTGCAGAGATTTCTCCTCCTGGGACACCCTGGCCACCCACCCTACAATACCACGTGCAACTGCAGGTTGCAGGAATGACTGCATCCATTGGTCAGACAGCACTTGAGGGAGGAGAGGGAAGAGGAGGAGTCCTTTTATAACCAGGACTGTGGAACTCTGTACACAACTGCCTCTAGGACAAATCACCAATACCCATCCCACCACATAACACTGCAGCATCCACCCCATCTCTGGGGTTTGCTGGCTGCTGACAAGGCAGGAAGGACAGGAAAACACAGGCGACTTCAGGAAGCTCTGGGGAAAAAAACAGTCCACGGGTTTGGGAGGCAATGGGCATACACACATTTTATGCAACAAATTGCTGGGAGCTGGACTGATGATTGGACACTGGCAGACCAAGAGTGGTCACAGCAGTTGCAATAAAGTTGCTTCTCAGTACAGACCTTACAATGTCCCATAGCTACCACCCTAAGACTTTGCTCTACTGCTAAAGATGAAGACTATCTTGAATAGTGGCTGGCAGGTTGAGGGAGGTGATTCTGCCCCTCTACTCCACTCTGGTGAGACGTCACCTGGAATACTGTGTCCAGCTCTGGGGCGCCCAACATAAGAAGGACATGGACTTGTTGGAACGGGTCCAGAGGAGGGCCATGAAGATAATCAGAGGGCTGGAGCACCTCTCCTATGAGGACAGGGTGAGAGAGTTGGGGTTGTTCAGCCTGGAGAAGACAAGACTCTGAGGAGACCTTATAGCAGCTTTCCAGTATCTGAAGGGCACCTATAAGAAATCTGAAGAGGGACTTTTTACAAAGGCAGTAGTGATAGGACGAGGGGTAATGGCTTCAAACTAGAAGAGGGTAGATTTAGAATAGATATTAGGAAGAAATTTTTCACTATGAGGGTTGTGAGGCACTGGAACAGGTTGCCCAAGGAAGTTGTGGAGGCCCCATCCCTTGAAGCATTCGAGGCCAGGTTGGATGGGCCTTTAAGGAACCAGGTCTAGTGGCAGCTGTCCCTGCCCACGGCAGGGGGGTTGGAACTAGGTGATCTTTAAGGTCCCTTCAAACCTAAACCATTCTATAATTCTATGATTCTAGTATTTGGACCACAGTATGCATTATGTGTTTGAATTCACTGCAAATTCAAATGTTAATTTTAATGTATGTGGCAATTCTCTGAAAGGAGGGTCGTGTTTGTTGACTCTAATGCATCAGTCAAAATGGGGTAGTGGACCGTGACTTCAGATTGCAGGCCTACCTGAACTTATTCTGCTCTACAGTTGAGCTGCTGTGTTATTCCTAGTTTTGTGCATGTGTATTCAAGAGAATCCTTCAATAAAAAAAAATCAGGTCTAAAACCAGCTACATTCTAATGGTAATCAAACAACCAGGCCTTGCAACTGCCAATGCTGCAAACATTTTAGAAAATTAGCCAATGCTTCTTTATTAATAAATGACAGAAAGTAAAAAATACATTCAAAAAATAGTTTCAAAACCGATTTCTAAAGCAGACACACTGAAAAAGAATCATGCTACACTGAATGCTTTTTTTTAAACCATTAAAAGAACATTAGGTAAGCTAATGCAACAGCTGGTTGCGCTAGCACTTCCACAGTATAATCCATAATGGTAAAAGCAGCTTTTTCAGGCATTTTAGTGCAATTTATGCTGTTTACAGGTCTTTTTTGGTGCATTCTCCTTTAATTTAATGTCAATTGATGTCACTCTAGCTTATAAACCCCCCCCTAAGTCAAGACAACTCCACTTAGCAGTAACTTTGTTTCCTTTCAGGGCTAATATCAAAGTAGTTGTTTTGAATCCCCAAATGATAAATATCTAATAGAAGCCTGAAGCTACTCTGGTGCTATACAATTGGTGATGTATAATTGAACATTAAGTAATCCAAGTAATAGAAGTCATAGGTCAGCTCTCTCTCCTCCTTAGACAATTCCTTTAAGTATTGCCTCACTACTTCTGCACTTGTTCTCTCATCAGAGGAATGCCTGTCTTTGAATTTAGGAAACTTCAGCTCGGCTGGAGCGCCTACCAGCTGCAAAAAGTAATTGGCATCTTCTTCCAGGGTTTCAAACTTTCCTATAAAATCATAGTTGATGAGGCAGGGATAGCAGAGCTTACTGACTTGCTCCCAATGAATGTCCATTCCTACTGGGCGATGGGAATCTAACAAATATTGGATAAACTCCTTGAACTTAACCCCCGATCCTGTTTTCAATGCCTCTTCATTTGCGTTACGTCTATACTTTTTAATTATTGCCTTCCCAAATACTGGGTGGTAATAGCTGTTTGGGTGTTCAAACTTATCCCTGAAGGCAGATACCAGTCTTTCCATAGGATCACGTACAAATATAGTCTTGGTGTACGTGTTCAAACGTGTGTATATCTCTTTTAGGTCATAACTGTCCAGTTTCCTTAGATGCTTTCCATAGTGCACATCATCATGGGAAATGTTGCGTGCTGAAGCAGCAAGTCCGTTGAGCACCATGAGGACCCTTTTCCAATTGGAGCAGCCTGCTTTCGGCACTTCACAGTACAAGACCTTGTGCCTGTCCTCCACGTAGATTCTTGACACCAGGTGCACGAGGTGGGTTCGCAGCTGCTTTCTGCTGTTGTATTTCTTACAGAAGTCATGTAGGAAGGACCTGCGCTTTTCCTGGGTGCTATCCACATCCTTCCACTTGCCATCCTTGACTAATGTCTTGTTTAAAGGGTGCAGCACAGGAGGTAAATACACCCCTCTGAACCGGTTGAGAGGTGACTCGCTCATCTTCTGCTGGTCAGGCAGTTGGCTTACCAAGGATGCAGCCACCACACCAAAAGGGTCAGCCTTGTCCCGCCCATTCCTGCTGCCCGAGATGGCCATCTCGTACTTCCTGAGGCCAGGAGGAGCACTCCCGCTCCATGCAGTTCTCCTTGGCGTCCCTGGAGGTGGGAGCGTGAAATCCTGCAAACATGGAAAGAAGCAGAGCTTACAACACAGCGGCAGCCCAGCCCAGCCTATTCACATTGCAAGAGCGGCAAGGATGGTGGTGCACACTCGTGACCAAGCCACATTTAGTACTACAAAGTCTCTTCTGAACTACTTGGTCAATACATCTAATTTAGAGACAAGATGGGCTAATTACGGAAATACATGCTTCTGAAGCTTACCTGTGGGCCCACAGTAGGCCTTCCTACAAAAATAAATAGCTTAAGCCACACCTTTTAAGAAATCAGAAGAGGTTCACACAGGGAGGCTGATAGTCCCAGTAGAGGCGGCCAGGTGCTTTTCTCTACTGAACACTGTCCCCCGCAACAGCACTGGTTGAGTTGCATGGCCACGAACAGCTCTCTGGAGCGCACTGGCGCAGTCATGCTGGATCTGCTGGATCTGGCTTCCACCGCGGTGACTTGGAGCAGGCCTTGTCCCCCAGTGGTGGTAGGGGACAAACCTAGGGCTCCTAAATAGCTGACATCAGTGGGTTTGAGTGGGGTATAGTGACAGACGAAATCCTCCCTCCAAAAAGGTCCTACTCCTGTCCCCCTACAGATAGATCATGGAAGTGGGATGCATCGGACTGCAACACAGATGACTGCACCTGAGCTAACTGCTTTCACAACTGATAAGGCAAAATAGGTGCCTTCAGAGCCTATTCCATCTGACTTATTTAAACATCAACATTAATGACATCAACTAACTAAACATCAACTAGTGACCCTGCAAAGAATGTGAAAAGATGAGACTTTCCTCCCAAACATCTCTTTTCATGTCCCCAGCCACCATGCAATCCACAAGCTGTAGAAACAGCAAAGCTTGGATCTGCGTTTTGCCATCAAATTCTCCAGTCTTGTATCGTGCAAGTTGACTGAAGAGTTTCTTGCAGTTTGGGTATTTCTGTTCTCTCATCCCCACGCGGATTCTTGTAGATTTTTTTCTCCTGTCAGTAGGCAAGCCTGCTGCATTGGGACATCTATACAGCTGCGTATTTTCATTACACTTCTGGAGAGAGGGGATGATGGTCAACAGGTTTTTAACCATCCCATTGCAAATACCAGATAGCCAAATGGTTAGATGGACACACGTGCACAGACTGCCTGATTGCTTTCGTAAGCCTGACTTTTTTGGAAACCTACATAAACAGACTCTTCTGCCATAAACTGATTAAACATTTACTGGAAAGTTGATTTGTGGACTGGCAGACCATATGTGTGGATTTGGGGGGATGGGAAAGTTCATAGGCCGACTCAAATAAGGCTGTTAAAAATTCAGAGGAATAATGTAAGAAACGGCTATGCATGGAACACAATTTGAATTCCAGTTTGAAATAAAGCCTACACAAAAACAAGCAGTTCCAAGAGAAGTCAGCCTATCTTGCAGTGTAATAATTTCGATTGACAAAAACAAAACCAGGGGATCAGGCTGTTCTGTATCGCTGCAAACCACTGACGATCAGGTCTTTGTTTTCACTGAACTGAGTAAAATGATTTTTGTATTGGTGAAAGCAAATAAAAGAACAGAGCCATGCAGAACTTGTAGATCTGTGAGAGAGAGCATGTTGGTGTTTTCAGAAATGCAAAAGGATACTTGAATTCTTTCAGTTTGATGTGGTCAGTTTTTCTAATACCATTTGGATTTTTAATTCTGTTGTCTAATATTTCATTCTTTAAAAAAAAATGAAACACACGTGACTAGAGATTTATCCCTTCTGCCCTAGGATGGAAACAATTCAGGAGCATAGTTGGTGTGTAATAACAGAAGGTAGTACTAGTAGTAAAACAGGGGATGACTATGAGCCTAAGGGGAATTTCAGCATCACAGTGAATGGCGACTTACTGCAGAACCACAGACTTACAAATAAATTAAATACTTTGACCTTAAAAGGAAAACCTGGAACTTAAAAACTTGAAAATGAAAAATACGGGATACACAGAAATCAACCACACAATACCAGGCTCAGCAGAAGTAGGAATAAAGTTATACTACAATGCTAAAGTAACCAAAGATTGTAAACTCCTCAGTGCAGCTCTGGGGAATTTTATAATTTAGAAGACAGTCTCCAGTGATATGTGACTGTGCTGGTGTTCCCCAATGCAAAGAAAATTCAAGAGAGGGCAGCAGTACCTCATGACTTCCTATGGTATGTAATCTGAATTTAGCAGTCTACTTCAGGAGATATTTCAGTGCAAAGACACTTGAACCACGTGAATTTCAAACTAAAGCCACCAAAATGAACTCTACACTTCAGAGGAAAGTTCAGCCTTCTGAATTCAGCCTGCCATCCTGAACTAGTGGAAGATGCTTCGGTTCCACCAGGCCAGGAGGGAAAAGGACAGACCGAAAGGTGTATGGTCTTAATTTTGTTCCATTTCAAACAGTCCACCTGGGATCCAGGACCAACCTCAGGGGATAATCCAAGGAGACACCAGAATAGGATTGCATTTCAGCCTCAGAAACTGTGAATGCAGCTGTAGGAACCACTACTGAAGGATTTTTCATGGGATTGAAGACTTCAGAGAAGGATGGGCAGAACTGTTCAGAGAAATCTCAGGTAACACTCTAAAGGAACAACATATGCTCAGTGGGAGTCACTTGAAAGGGGCTTCCTCCAAGCGAGATGAGGGAAAAGAAGAAAGAATCTATCAGGAAAAAAAAGCCCCAAACAGAAGGAAAAAAAAAAAAAAAAAGACCTAGGGGAAAAACAATGACACAGGAAGTTCTGAGGACAAAAAAATTATCTAAATATGTAAAATACTATTAGTTGCTTCCCCTCTCCACTTCCCCTTCTCATTGAGACACATATCCCATAGTGAATACAACAGTATTGGCTAATAAATGTTATTATAAGCTCTACGAGGGATAGTGTGCTTGCAATAAATGTTGGCTGTAACTTCCTCTATGTAAGAATGGGAATGGATAGTGGTAATTTTCAAAGGCTGTTACATTGCCATGGAAGTTTTCCGACTCAAAAAACTTTCCTATACACTTGCCAGAAGTAACTAGGTTAATAGCTAGTAATGATAAAGGGATGAATCAAGCTTTATTTTTGATGAGAAATGTTTAACTAGAAAGTTTGCTTGGGAAACTAACATAAATTGTTGAATAGATAGTGCCATATTCCTTAAGCAAAACTCCTGACAGCCTGGCCTATTTAGCTGCTACCACTGTTACATACATGAGAGCTGAACGCCACACACTCTGAAAGGGTTTTAATGTTTTATGATACTAGGCTTACACAAAGTGAGGTGCCTTCTTTGGCTTCCTCTTGGTGCCAGTGACTTTTCAATGCCCATTTTATGACACTTTAAAGATGTGAGCATCTCCCTGTTACATTGATTTTTTTTCACAGCGGGAACAGGAAAAGAAGAAACTTGCAAAAGCAATAAACATTTTTTTAAAAAAACCCTCTTCCATTGTATCTATATTGCTAACAGTCCACCCCCCAAGCTGCTGAGCACCCTTATTTTGGAAAACACCTGAACAAACACCAACAACAGGCAGCATGCAGGTAATCCCATATCCGTCACTAACTCTGGATCTAGATCTTCCCATGCAAACAGTTATTACCAAACTCTTTAAGCCAAGTGTCCAGTGCAGATGCGTGGCATTCCCGTTCCAAAGAGTTGCTAAGTTTGGGAACCAGCTGCCTGGCATGGGAGATGAACTCTACGGTCACCTTGGGTAAACACAAGGCTGTCCTTGAGACATGCTGACAACCTACACAGTAGGTTGTGTACATTTCATCTGAGAATTAAAATCCAATGAAGTGTTGCACCCTTGCCAGCAATTATGCTGATGCCTTGTTCTCCACTTGCATAAACACATTTGAAAGGAAGTTAAGAAATGGCCATGAGTCCAATTTAGAAAAGTATGCACATGGCTTCTGTCTCCCCTTAGCTAGGCAGGAAGTGAAGACAGATTTAAAAATTAGTTTAAGTACAAGGGAAAAAGGAATTTAACAGAGTGTTAGTGTGGTGTTTGGCCACTGGCAGGCAACTCAGTGAAGCTGCTGAAACAAAAGGCATTGAGCCATTAATGGGTTCATGGACTGTTTTTGACATTTTTATTGCTGGAGATTCCTTACTCCTCCCCATCCACGGAAGGATTTCTCCTCACTGTAAAAAAAAGTAGACAATACCTTCTTTTACACACATTGATGCTATCCTTTCCTTTAATACCTTCAGAAGCCACTGGGGTAGAAGAGATTGACTACTGCCAAGAATTGTTAAGACTCATCCAATTACGCTTTGTGGTGGTTTTACAATGCACAGGTGGGACCTCATCCAGATAGTTTGCAATTAGAGCAACCTGCCATGCAAAAAGATAATGATGTACTGGAAAGGATGATATTCCAGGGCTGATTTACAAAGATTTAATGGCCTGCGGTGCAGACAGTGCTGTGTTTCCTAAATGCTTTAGGGCTGGATATTCATTTTTACTAACAAGAATAATAAAATTAAGGGAGCCCAATAGAAAACATAGGACAAAGACTAGTGGAGGAAAGAAATACTCTGTTTTATCGTGCTTTTCTATGCTGCTAAATAACTACATTCTAAGTATTAGTAATGTATGGTTTGGGTCTCAACATGTAGCTAATACGTCTTCTGCCCTAAAACACGCTTCCTGAAATATTCCTCTAAGATGCTTCTTAGGAGCAACTGGGAGCCAACTGTGCCCTGCTTTTTACTGTGGCTTGCACTTGACTGTTGCAGATTTGAATGCCCTGAGGACCCTCTCAGCACTACTACACTAAACAGCTAATATGGGTGCTCTGCAAACACATACGTATTCAAAGATGATAAAAACTTCACTCCTTAAGACAAGAGCAGTTTGAAATAATTTTTTCCAGACAAAACTTACGAAAATCAATTATTTAGAAGAACAGAGCATTTGTGTTTTCTCATCAACCCAGACAGTGGTTCTGCAGTACATACTCATAGAAATTTACCCATGAGAAGAAGCAAAGTCCCTCCAGTGATGAGATGACAGGATTTTGAAATACGTGCTCGGAGTATATTGTATCTTTGCTGACATCCCAGACCTTTGGTACTAGACCTGCTCAGGCAGTGACAAAGTTCAGCATGAACTGAGAGCACTGGATACTTTAATATCTTTATCAATGATTTGGACAAGGGGATCGAGTGCACCCTCACTAAGTTTGCAGACAACACCAAGTTGGGTGGGAGTGTTGATCTGCTTGAGGGTAGGAAGGCTTTACAGAGAGATCTGGACAGGCTGGATCGATGGACTGAGGCCAATGGTATGAGGTTCAACAAGGCCAAGTGCCGGGTCTTGCACTTGGGTCACAACAATCCCATGCAGCGCTACAGGCTTGGGGAAGAGTGGCTGGAAAGCTGCCTGGCGGAAAAGGACCTGGGGGTGCTGTTCAACAGCCAACTCNCACTGAAAGGGTTATCAAGCATTGGAACAGGCTGCCCAGGGAAGTGGTTGAGTTGCCATCCCTGGAGGTATTTAAAAGACGTGTGGATGTGGTGCTTAGGAACATGGTTTACTGGTGGACTTGGCAGTGCTAGGTTAACAGTTGGATTTGATGAGGTCGAGGGAGGTGATTCTGCCCCTCTAATCTGCTCTGGTGAGACCCCATCTGGAGTACTGCGTCCAGCTCTGGAGGCCTCAGCATAGAAAAGACATGGACCTGTTGGAGCGGGTCCAAAGGAGGGCCACAAAGATGATCAGAGGGCTGGAGCACCTCTCCTATGAGGACAGGGTGAGAGAGTTGGGGATGTTCAGCTCGGAGAAGAGAAGGCTCTGGGGAGACCTTACCCCAGCTTTTCAGTACTTAAAGGGAGCTTATAAGAAAGACGGGGACAAACTTTTTAGCAGGGCCTGTTGTGATAGCACAAGGGGTAATGGTTTTAAACTGAAAGAGGGAAGATTTAGACTAGATATAACGAAGAAATTTTTTACAATGAGGGTGGTGAAACACTGGCACAGGTTGCCCAGTGAGGTGGTAGATGCCCCTGGAAACATTCGAGGTCAGAATGGACGGGGCTCTGAGCAACCTGATCTAGTTGCAGATGTCCCTGCTCATTGCGGGGCGGGGTGGGGTGGACTAGATGACCTTTAAAGGTCCCTTGCAACCCAAACTATTCTATGATTTTATGAAAGGTCTTTTCCAGCCTAAATGATTCTATGATTTATTTCACTGTATAAATCTGTTTATTTATGTCGCTTCTTATGTGGGGATTGTATTGTAATGACCACATAATTTCAGGACCTTACTTGTTCCCTAGGATTTCTCTGTAGAAAACAGACAGAGAAAGGCTGTTCTGAGACAAGACACATTTTCTGATTCACCCTCTGATTCCTTATTGATCAGGGAACATACAGAAATCAGTTTCTTAATTTGGGCATTTAGATGAAGGCAGCTTGAATACTGGAGGGCTATAAAAGAAACATCCACTTACTTGGATTGTAGGTACATGTGAGTCTTCAAAAAGGAAATATATAGTTTCAGCCTAGATCTCATTTACTTAAAATGTCAAGTTTTCCACATAACTGGGCACAGTTAGAAGGTTTTCTTCAATAGAGGTGCATGATTGTGGCAGATGGTTCAGAATTGATATGTAGTTGAAATATGAGGAAAAGTTTGCATGACTCCTATCTTCAGCAAGTCAGTGAAGCCTGGAGCTACTTCTACCTTGCTTTAACTGTAAAAACACGTAGAACTGTACTTACACATGTATGTGCAAGTTTTCTTAAGCCTGCCAAAAGTCGGGATTATCCTTAACTTTTTTGTGCTAGAAGACTATTTGCAAAGCGAGATTCAGAATGGCCAGACTGCTCTACTACGATGCTACCTGAGCTAACATGTAAATATGCTCATAACTTTCTCATATCACAGCAGCTCTGTAGCGTAATGTTGGTGAGCTAAACAAATCCCTACAGGAGCTCCCAATGGAGAGACTATCCAGGCTGGCCACAAGTGACAGGAAATATGTGCTGATAAGGTGCTTCACCTTCTGCGCAGTGGAGATAAACCTCTTGGTTCACCACTTGTGCTTGAAACAGCTATTCCAGAGACAGGCACTCCTCACCTCCCAGTGGAGTCACAAATTTTTGGCTTATCTAATTTATTCAGGGCAAATCACCACTGCTACATTCCTCACAAGCCAGAGTTGATGTACATTACTCCTTGTGAACACTGCAAGTTTACCAGAGGTACTTCTGTCAGAGATACCTTGTGGCTCATACACAATTCCATTATGGAAGAATGAAACAACTGTCCTTTGAACTTTCATAGTTCTTTCTGCCACTGAAGTTCTCAAAAGAACACAAAATAGCAACAAGCTTATCTTTCCACTGAATTAAGATCTAGGAGTACTCTGTATGTGGAGCCATCAATCCTGACAGGCAAAACCTTACTATAACAGACACCACATTTTCCTATGAGATATGTGCTTGTACGTGCTTGTACCAAGCATCTCTAAGATTACTAAATGAGTTGGGGGAAAAAAGAGAAAAAAGAAGCACATATACGAGGTGCTCAGAGCTTCCTGCAGAGACTAGAGGTAAACTTTACAGTTTGTAGCTGAAATACAGTTAGGTTCAAGCAAGGTACTTGTGAACACCGAGCCAGACACAAATGAGAATAACTGATCATAGCAAGAAAAAAAAAATACTGCAGGTAAATTTTAATCAACAGATACCAGTCATTTTAAATGCTGCTTTTCAAAACACAGCTTTGTGAATCAGTGACTGTTGCCCCTTGAATCTGTTAGCAGAAAGCTCGGCATCTCACGGCAGGGTGACTCGGAGTCTGTGCAAGGGCACAGACAAAGCGAGTGAAGAAGGAAAGGGGAGAGGGAAAGAGATTTTATTTTTTTTATGCAGTGTGGCCAAGTGTCAGGGGATGAGCTGGTGTGGAAAAATTTGAATGAAGAGCTTCAATCCAGAGGTGGTTTTGGAGGAGAACAACCCAGGTCCACAGGCGATGGGGAAAGTGGAGAGGCCCAATGGGGTAAGATAAACAGTAACATTATCAGGATTACGGTAGTAGTCGCGTCCCCATTTAATAAGGGGACAGGAGGAACCCATTTGTCTTTGCCCAAGACCCTCACAGATACGTGACTGCTGGCTTTGCACAGGGCTCCCCTCCTCTCCCTGCCCCCTGCCTTCATCTACAGAAAGCACAAAGTCACTCATGCTAATGAGGCAAGACAGTCTGCACGAGCCACTTCCACAAGCTGATTCATATGGTCAGCAACTTGGATGAAGGAAATTAATCTCTAATTTTACTTGCCAATCCTTGTTCAAATCTGGAATTAACTCCCTCCTGTTTCTGCCCTCACAGTCAAAACATTTGGTTTCTCCAAAACATGCTCAGAATGGGAAGGATAAGAAAGATCAAAGCATGGCTAATAAAAAAAGTACCAATAAAGATGCTATTGTTATCAGAAACTAAGTAACATCTAAGTTTGCATAACAGATTAGAGATTCAACAAGACAGCTGCAACCAAGTATTGAAAATAAAAACAAGCACCCCACCCCCTTATTACTAATAAAGAAATCATTGTCAAGGTCGATCGATGGTAATGATAAATTGGCTTCTGGATAGTGCAATGCTGATGCTGCTTCTCTAGCTTTCTGACAGCAGTTTCATGGGGCTGGTTCTTTGCAGTATAACTTACAGACTTGTAAGTAAGCACAGAGACATTGCAGCCCAGACAGCCTGTGTTTGGACAGAGCCTGCATCCAGTTTGCATGGAGTGCTTGTGACTAGATGTGTAGCTAAGATGCACTGTTAATAAAAGGCAACTTTCAGATCATGAACCACTTAATACTTGGCCATATTTAGCCCAACCTCCTTCCTATACAGTCACACTCATTTTGGGTACAGGTAAACCAGTATGTTCAAACAGCATTTAATTCTGAGCTCAGTCCTCTTCCTCTGTGGATACTCTGTCAATACAACCTAAGTCAGCCACTGAAGCCAGTGGCCTTAAGTCTCTGTCAGCACTCACTCACTTCTCTACAGAACAATGTCATAGCAAAGCATCTTAAGCAACCTGAAATTCAAAATGCACTCAAACCAAGCACTCATTTTATGAAGAATAATATTAGAAAAAGACTCTTAGTTTCCACTCACGGGTAGGTTTACTACCTGTATAGAGGGAGTTTAAATCTGAAGACGACACTTTCAGGTAAGCTCTGTATATTACTTACTGGTTTCTTATTTGAGTTCATTAAATAATGTTAACGTGCCTACTTTTTCTTAACTTAGAGCACAGAAGCAAGTCAAATAACCTAAACAGTTCCCTCTGTTGACAAATGCAGTTCTCAAAATTGTTACTTCCAAGTGCATGGTAATTCATATACAGTCATTTTATGAACAAGAAAATAAATAATGCCTCTTGCATCTTTACAACTCAAGCCAGGCAGGCATTTTTGAGCACATTTCATATTTTAAACATTTATTTTCCTCGCTAAAGACAGGGGCTAATGCCTGAGGCTAGACCACCAACATCTTTTTATCCAGAGGTATTAGGGACCGTGTCTTGGCACTTGCTGATCAACACCCACCCTGCACAGCAGAGACCCAGTCCCTATTGCCTCATCTGCATGAGCAGACATATTTCCCAGGAGGGTGATCTAACTGCTAGGCATTAACCCTGGAGGTTAGCTAACCCTGCATGCTGGGACTGCAATCCTGGCTCCCCTCTTCCAGGGAGTACTGTAACCACTAGACATTGGACAAGCCTCTCTCTCTCTCTAGTTCATTTTTATATACAGGAGGGATATAACATGGGTCTCACAGCTAGCAGGAGTTGTAGGCTTCCACCTGCTTGGGCAGAGGAAGAAAACAAACCTGGGCTTCCCGGTCTCAGGGAATCACTGACTTAGTTTTCACAGATATCTTAATATCATGTTAAGAAGACTGCCCAGCATACCTGTACCTCATGAGGTCCAATCTACCAGGTGGGAGCTTTCCTGGCGAGATGGCCATTTCTGGGTTTCCACCACACTGAGACAAGAAGTGCCTGGGTTGGATCAGTCCTGCCAACACTGGGGCACACCTGTACCCGCAGAGGAACAAGCCCACGAGGCTCAGCTGCCTCCAGTGGTAGGTGATGAATGGAGCAGAAGTTGTCACAGATCCAGCCTTGAGTTGAATTTAGGCACTTTGGTTTCCTTCCAAACCTGCCCCCCCCAACTACAATGAAGATATAGTTACTTAAATAGTTGCTTAGATGTCTGTTCTGAGTAGCCAAATGTGGAGCTTGGATGCCCATTAAGATATTTGGAATAAGGATGAGGCAAAGAGCATGTGTTATACCGGGAACCAATGTAATTCTAAGCTGAAAAGGTTTCAAGTTGGGTACCACACCTTTTCTTCAATTACTTTAAAGGAATTACTTCAGCTGCAGATATCAAGCTACAAACACGCTGTTCAACAAAATGTTCTTACAAGTGGCAACACAAGTGGTAGCCCAGTCTTGGAGGAGTTTCAATCACTTTTCCCCATCCCATCTCTCCCTGGCCAGTAATTCCAGTTCCTGCCTGTACTCAACTGGCAGCAGTGGGCAATGCGGTGGCTCACCACCTGCATTTGTGCTCGCCAGCCAGCCCTCTGCCCTCTCCTGAAATGGATATGGAGCTGGGATACCACTGACTGCCTTTTTCCCAGTGAGGACAAAAATTTCCACTCTGACCAGCCACCACCCTTCACATCGCTGAGCTCTTCTCTTATGACTGTACCAAAGTTGGCTAAAATCATCCTGGGCTTCAAACGTTACTGCAGGAAGACTGAGACGGAGATGGTCTGGCAGCGTGACTGGACAGGTCTCCCTAGGGCACCCAGGGCATTTACAAGCAGTGAGATGTAAAAATGAAGATGACAAACAACTGTACTCCTTCACCACAAAACCCACCAATCCCTTTGAGAAGTGAGGCCTGCAATGTAATGCTGTGCTTCTGCATACATGGCAGTATTTCTCACATTAGTGGCTGTGGTAAGATCCACAGGGATTTTTTTGCTGGTAAACAGAATCCATTTCTATCTTGTCTGCAGGTAAACACACTTATCTTCCAGCATAAACGAGACATCTTGCTCTTTTAGAAATGGTAAGAAAAGTTTCAAATGAAACTACATTCAGCTGAAGAATATTAATGTATATTCAGGCATGAAGAATTCAATTTCCCCCAAATTGCTTTGGAAGAGACAGTAAGATCTCTAGAGGTCTCAAAGCATTTTCCCCTCAATCACAATTAGCATTTAATTCAAATTAGATGACTTTATTGGTAAATAAAAAATAAACAGAAATGTATAATGCACTCTAGGTTGGCAAATATCTCAAATCTGTGTTTGCCTACATTCATACACTTTTAAACAAATTCATGTGTTCAATCTTACATAAAAATATTAATACTTGAGAATTGATTGCATCCATAAATTACTGTGGGACAAAATAGGCAGTGAATTTAGAAAGGGGATTATCCACTGCACACTCCCTCCTCACACTGACTGAAAGGTAGCATACCCTATTTTCACTGAAGGGGGCTAACTCATGTTTATCATAGGTAAAAGAAAATACCCTAGTTTATTCTCCAGCAGTTTGTTCGTATAGCTATCCACTCGGCATGCACTAATCTGTGAGCAGCGCCATAGATGATCGGTGCGCCACCCAAACACTAACTAGTTCAAGCACCATCCCTCCGTGAAGCAGAGGAATGATGAGAAAGAACAGCACTGTGGCTAAGGGTAGGCGCACTGGCCAGAACCACAGTGTTTGGTTTTGTAACTCTGAGCAAATCCCTTGACCTTCACACTTCATTTTTCCATGTCTGCAAAACAAGGAAAGATAATAAGTGCCTACCCCATGTGAATATTGTTATTCTAATTTCTGATTAACACTGGTAGAAAACCCCTTGCCATTTTACAGAGTGAGAAGGGACACTTGGAAATCTGAGAATCAGGATTGCAACCCAACTTCCCAGCCCGTACTGCCTTTCGTTGCTCAAACCTCACACCATTTCTTTCAGTACTCCTGTTGAACACCCACTCTTCTTAGTCTGTTGCATGCTCTAATGCTTGTTTTTTTCACAAGAATCATTCTTCATAAAATTGAAGATATTTTTATCTTCACACACTGATGTATGTTGCTGTCTATACAGCCTGAGAAATGATTTCCTCCAAAAGGATACTGAAAAGGTTCTCATATAAAACTGCCTGCTGTTTTTATCTGAATAATGCTTCCTCCTGCATTTTTCTGAGATTTACCATCTCAATACTATATATTATTTAATCAGTGAAGGACTGTTATGTTCTCTGAACTTGAAGGGGGTAGAGGATGGTATCAGGAGCAGCCCTGATCAGCCTGGAAGAAAAGAAAATGTTATGTGTAGGGCAAACATGAACAATTTTTCCAATCTGATTTTCCAATCTGATCAGATATCACATAATAAATGGAAAATAATGTTTTTAAAAATGCAGCTTCTGCTAACTGTTAAACAAAATGTGCAGGAGGAGCAGGAGTGATCTCATAGTCAACCAGACAGGGCTTAGAGATGCCCACTTCAAGCATATGCAGGTAAACAAGTAAGTACCTACAGGACAGCATGACGGGGGAAGCTCTCATACCTTCTCTGGGAAACCAGCGTGGCTGGGTGCCTCTCCACAGTGCCTGTACACTATTGCAAGATGGACAGGGAACAAACAGGAGGAATTAGAGGTCTGTGTGCGGTCTCACTGGGATCAGAGAGATGCAGTGGAACAGCTCACAGGACTGGAGAACTGCCATGGATGGATGGATACAGGTTCTTCAGGAAGGGCTGGCTGGGACAGCAAGGCAGGGAGTCACCCTTCCAGTCAGAGAGCAGAGGGGACATATGGAGCTCTGCCTTTGGACAGATGAGAGTCAGTGGAGAGCTTGTGGGTCACGACTAGAGAGCAGACCAACATGACTAACACTGTGGTGGGTGTCTGTGACAGAGCCCCTGATCAGGAAGAAGTAGTAGACAAGGTCTTCTGCAGACAGGTGGAAGAAGCCTCATGTTCACAGACTCTGGTCTTCACAGGGGAATTTAACCACCCCAATATCTGCCGGAGGAGCAGCAGAGCAGGACATAAGCAAGCCAGGTTTGGGGAGTGCATTGATGACAAATTCCTAATGAAAGTGATCAAAGAGCCAACAATGAGAGGTTGGCTGCTGGACCTCACACCTGCAAACATGGAAGGACTGGCTGGAGATGTGAAGGTCAGGGTGATGGCAGTTGCCATGAGAAGGTGGAGTTCAGGATCCTGAAAAGAGGGAACAAGGCAAAAAGCAGGATCACAACCCTGGGCTTCAGGAGAGCAGACTTTATGGTGCTCGGGCACCTGCTTAGAGGAAACTCATGGTGTTCTCCCGGAGAGGAGAGGGGTCCAGGATATCTGGGTGAAGTTCAAGGATCACCTCCTCCAAACTCAAGAATCATTCATCCCCATGAGGAGGAAAACAAGCAAAGGTAGCAGGGGTCTGCAAGTATGAAAAAGGAGCTTCTGAAAAAAATTAAAAATAAAAAGGAAGCATACCAGAGGTGGAACCTGGGACAGGTGACTTGGAGGAATATAGAGACACTGTCTGATCATGCAGGAATGGGGTTAGGAAAGCAAAAACCCACGTGGGAGGGATGTGAAAGGCAACAAAAAAGGCTTCCACAGGTCTATCCACAGCAAAAAGGAAGACTAGGGAAAATGTGGACCCACTGCTGAATGGGGTAGGGGCCTGGTGATAGATGACACGGAAAAGGCTGAGATACTTGATGCCTTCGTTGCCTTGGTCTTTACAAGTAAGACTGGCCTACAGCAGTACCATGCTCCTGAGACCTATGGGAAAGTCTGGAGCAAGGAAGACTTCCCCTAGTGGAGGAACATCAGGTTAGGGAATATTTAAGCAAACTGGACATAAGCAAGTCCATAGGACCTAATGGGATGCACCCATGAGTGCTGAGGGAGCTGGAGGATGTCAGTGTGAGCCTATTCTTATCTTTGAAAGGTCATGGTGATGGGGGAAGGTTCCTGAGGACTGGAAGAAAGCAAACGTCTCTCCTGTCTTCAAGGATGGCTAGTAGGAGCATCGAGGAAACTACCGGCTGGTCAGCTTCACCTCAATTCCTGGGAGCATGACAGAGCAGGGGATTATTCCTCCCCAGGTGCATTTCACTTTGCTGAACTTCATGAGGTTCCTGTTTGTCCGTTTCTCCACCCTGTTGAGGTTCCTCTGAATGGTGGCACACCCATCTGATGTCTCAACTACTCCTCCCAGTTTTGTATCCTCTGACAACTTCCTGAGGGTACACTCTGTCCCATCATCCTGGTATGTAATGAAGAAGTTAAATAGTATTTTACTCAGCTGTGACCCCTGGGGTACTCCACTGGTGACTGCCCTCCAGTTGGACTTCGTGCTGCATAGATTTATGAAGGGGAAATCATGCCTGACCAGTCTGATAGGCACGTACAATGAGATGACTGGCTCAGTGGGTGAAGGGAGAACACTGGATGTTGTTTATCTCAAATTTAGTAAGGTTTTTGGCACTGCGTTCCATAATGTCCTTATGAAGTACAGGCTAGATAAGTGTTCAGTGACTTGGACTGAAAACTTGCTGAATTGCTTAGGCTCCAACAGTTGTCCACAAAATGCAGCTGGAGGCCAGTCACTAGTGCTCTGGGGTCGATGGTGGGTCCAAAACAGTTTCACATCTTCATTACTGACCTGGATGATGGGACAGAGTGTGCTCTCACCATGTCTGCAGACAATAGAAAACTGGGAGGAGTGGCTGATACACCAGAGGGTTATGCTGCCATTCAGAGGGACCTCAACAGACTTGAGAAATGGGTAAACTGGAACTTCATGAAATTTGACAAAGGGGAATGCAAAGTCCAGCACCTTGGGAAGAACAACCCCAGGCACCAGTCCAGGCTGGGGGTTGGACAGCTGGAAAGCAGCTTTGTAGGGTAGGACCTGCGGGTCCTGGAGAACCAGCTGACTGTGAGCCAGTAATGTGCCCTCATGGCAAAAAAAGCCAACAGCTGCATTAGGCAGGGCATTTCCAGCAGATGAGGAGAGGTGATCCTTCACATTTGCTCAGCCCTGGTGAGACACACTGGGAGTGCTGTGTCCAGTTCTGGGCTTCCCAGTACAGGAGACATGGGCATACTGGAATGAGTCCAGTGTATAAATGGACATGGACATAGACATACTGGAGTGAGTCCAGTGAAGGGCCACAAAGATATTTAAAGGATAGGAGCATCTGACATACAAGCTAGTGGCCGAGAGCCACCGTTCAGCCTGGAGAAGAGAAGGCTCAGGGGGATCTTATTAATGTATATAAATACCTGATGGGAGGAGGTGGAGGGAGTAAAGAAGATGAAGCCAGACTCCTCTCAAGTGGTGTCCAGTGACAGGACAAGAGGCAGTGGGCACTAACTGAAACACAAGGAATTCCATCTAAATGTAAGAAAATACTTTTCTGCTGTGTGAGTATCGAGCACTGGCACAGGTTGCCTAGTGGTTGTGGACTTTCCATTCTTGGAGTTACTCAAAATCCAGCTCGACATGATCCTGGGCAACCTGCTGTAGCTGATCCTGCTTTGAGTAACGGGGTTAGACGAGATGATCTCTAGAGGTACGTTCCAACCTCAACCATTATGTGATTCTATGAAGCACACGAAAGTGAAATAATAGTTCAGTTTTAGTGGACTAAATGCATTAGTTCTCTTGAAGATTTTCAAACTCCTAATTTGGAGGGAACAAAGTAAGTAACACTGAGGAATATGACCCCAAACTGGGAAAACAGAAGTAAAGGACATACCTATTAGGTAACCTCAAAGTAGCAGATGGCATACATGGACTGAACTTTTCCTAGCTAGATCATGTGAGAGGATGAAGGGGATAGAGGGGAGTACTGAAGTAAACTACAGCAATGCACAGGGCTCCCCGGTTCAAGGAGGACAGGGAGCTGCTGGAGAGGGTACAGCAAAGGGCTACAAAGATGATTAGGGAGCTGGAACATCTTTCTTATGAGGAAAGGGTGAGGGACTTGGGTCTTTCTAGTCTGGAGAAGAAAAGGCTGAGGGGGGATCTCCTCAATGCNGATTAATTGATTAACACAGCCTTTGGATTCTGTGGTAAGAATTGCTTGATGGCTTAATTGTCAGCAAATCTGTGAGTGCTAGTATAGAAGCCTAGCTATAAAATGTAGTAGACATCAGTTGTTGACATCGACGTGAGTTGTTGGTGTCAACATTGGATGTTGATGTCAGTTGTCATTGTCATCGACATCTGTCATCAACATTGGTTGTTCATCAATGCAGTCGTCAACATCAACGTCGATGTCTGTTGTTGACACTGGTCTTTAATGTCAGTTGTTGAAGTCATTGAAGTCTGTTGTTGATTTTGACATCAGTCATCAACGTCGGTCATTGACATTGATGTTGGTCATCTATGTCGGTTGTTGACATCATTGAAGTCAGTCATCTATGTGGCTGTTGGTCGTCACCATTGGTCATCAATGTCGACGTTCGTCATTGACGTTGGGTGTCAATGTCGGTTGTTGTCATTGGTTGTCGATGTCAACATTGATCGTTGTTGTCAGTTGTCAATGTTGACGATGATCATTGTCAACATCATCGACCTCAGTTGTTGACCTTGGTTGTTGATGTCGGTCGTCGGTGTTGACGCCAATCGTCGACGTTGACTTTGGTCATCGATGTCAATCGTCGACATCAGTTGTCGAGGTTGGTGATTAATGTTGATGTTGGTCATTGATGTCGGTTGTTGTTGTTGGTTGTCAATGTTGATTGTTGACATCAATGTCATTTGTCTACATCATTCATCAATGTTGGTCGTTGACACTAGTTGTCAACATCATCGACATTGGTTGTTGTCATTGATGTTGGTCATTGACCTAGGTCTTTGACATTGTCATCGGTCATTGGTTTTGGTTGTGAACAATAGTCATTAACTTTGATGTTGGTTGTCAATGTTGGTCTTTGACGTCTGTCGTCAGTGTTGATGTCAGTTGTGAAAATAAGCACTGACTCTCCCCAGCTTGCAGCTTGAAACTTGCCTCATGGGCCTAGCAAAACAAAAGAGTGGTCACATTAGAAACTGATTTTAATATGGAAGCCTAATTTTAAAATGGAAGGAATCTTGACCAATTACTTTGTGCTTTCTAATTAGTAGTTCTTGAACATTCATTAAATGTATTCTGTTTAAGAACTGTAGTAACTATTAGAACGAGAACAAATTCTTATTTTCAGGATCCATATTTCAGGTCAGAATTTAACTTTTTAGAAAAGTTCATGCTTTTTAGCTGTAAATTCTGATATTTTGTCAACCAAGTCTTTAAAGTAACTACATCTAAGCTTTAAGTTATCTAACAATGTGATTAGGTATATGATCCTGGGCAACCTGCTGTAGCTGATCCTGCTTTGAGTAACGGGGTTAGACGAGATGATCTCTAGAGGTACGTTCCAACCTCAACCATTATGTGATTCTATGAAGCACACGAAAGTGAAATAATAGTTCAGTTTTAGTGGACTAAATGCATTAGTTCTCTTGAAGATTTTCAAACTCCTAATTTGGAGGGAACAAAGTAAGTAACACTGAGGAATATGACCCCAAACTGGGAAAACAGAAGTAAAGGACATACCTATTAGGTAACCTCAAAGTAGCAGATGGCATACATGGACTGAACTTTTCCTAGCTAGATCATGTGAGAGGATGAAGGGGATAGAGGGGAGTACTGAAGTAAACTACAGCAATGCACAGGGCTCCCCGGTTCAAGGAGGACAGGGAGCTGCTGGAGAGGGTACAGCAAAGGGCTACAAAGATGATTAGGGAGCTGGAACATCTTTCTTATGAGGAAAGGGTGAGGGACTTGGGTCTTTCTAGTCTGGAGAAGAAAAGGCTGAGGGGGGATCTCCTCAATGCTTACAAATACTTAAAGGGAGGGTGCCGGGAGGATGGGACCAGCCTTTTTCCAGTGGTGCCCAGTGACAGGACAAGAGGTAATGGGCGCAAACTTGAACATAGGAAGTTCCATTGAGACATGAGGAGGAACTTCTTTACTTTGAGGGTGGCAGAGCACTGGAACAGGCTGCCCGGAGAGGTGGTGGAGTCTCCGACTCTGGAGACATTCAAAACCCGTCTGGACGCCATCCTGTGCAACCTGCTCTAGGTGACCCTGCTCTGGCAGGGGGGTTGGACTAGATGATCTCCAGAGGTCCCTTCCAACCCCTGTGATTCTGTGAAAACAAAGCAATTTGGACTGAACTGTGAAGTTTTTGCTCATGTTAATATAGGTTTATTACACCATGTACCTACCTGAAGAATACTTCAGGTCATAAATCATCCCCCAACATGGTCTGTGCAACAAACTTACGTTGTCATTTAACAGAGATTTGAGTTTTCTTTCGCCTCTTGGCAGAAGGTGTATACACGCTGACAGTGTATCAGGGCTGCGGTTATCTGTGGTCCAGACCTAGCTCTAGAAAGTACATTGCTTCATCACAGTCCTTTCCTCCCCAACCCCATGTGCAGAAAGGGAAATGCTCCCTGACAGAGATGTTAAAAGACTAAGAGATGGCTATGCCACTGCAAGAGTCTGCTTTGAGGAAAGAGCTCCTCAGGAACAGAACAGTGGGACAGGCATAGTGGAGCACTCTCACCAGTCTCCTGACCCAGCCTGCAGCTTCACTGCAGAAGGGACAGGCTCAAGTCTGAGCTCAAACACAGCTGGGATTTTAACCCAAAAGTCTGACTGTGCAAACAACTTCAGCTTCTAAATGCAAGTATGCATATTCTTGCTAGTCTTGCAGAGCTTCTGAGAGGCAAAACCACTTGTAGGAGTATACATTAAGACCAGAACATAGACAAATCTGAGTGGTAAGGATGAAACGTAAAGGATTGCCTTAAGACACATTTTGATTGGCGGTCTGTAATGTGTTTTTTAGCCAAGACTGTTAAACAGAAGCACAAGGTTTGTTCTTGTTTCCTTGCATTTCCCTTAGCAGTAGTTAACATGCTACAGCTAATCAGGCTGTACATCAGTGCCAGGATTTACCCTGAAGTTGCTAAGGTAGTTAAAAACAGGTATTGAAAAGCAGAGCACATACCATTTCTGGATGTCTCTGTTCAGGTAGAGTGGTAGATGACCACTGCTGTTAAATGAACATGCATACTTATATACATAAACGACAAAAAAGGTGCTCAAGGAAAACCAGCAAATGCCTTATGATCAAAAGGAACAAGAGCCAGTGAAGACATTAACTATAGTCAAAGGTTTCTGGAAGCAGATGCTACCTTAGTGTTTTATCTATGTCATATTTCACCAAACTTTGCTTAGGGTTCAGAAAGAGCTAAGAACCACACAGCAGCAACAGTGGTCTTCAAGATGTGAGAGGTCCCAAATCCCCACAGATAGTGAGGGGTTTACGTAGCAGGAGATCACCAGGACGGGAGCCGTATCATGTCCCCATCCCCTCTCTGTTTCACTCACTTCTCAACAAGACATTTCCTGCTCTTTGCCCCTTTGCACTCCTGCTCCTGTCAAGTCATAACATCGTTCATCTTCTGCAGAGCCACTTCTCCCTCACTTAAATTTCTGGCAGCCACTTTAACTCAGTGTTGTTGCACTGACTTAAAGGGGACTACAGGATCTTAAGCCAGATAAGTATCTTATCCTGCATATAAAATTTCAAGTTCAGTATTCAAAACAAGCAGAATCCTTCCATGGAGATATTCCATTAGGATCAACCCCCAGTTCAAATCTTTTTATTGAAGCAATATTACTACAAATCAAATATGCAGTGCCTCTGCAATTGTGCCCTAAATTATAGACTTGAAAATGAAATTGTTTTCTAATTTAAAACATTCTTCCATTTCTTGGAAGTCCAAAGGAGGTTTGTACGGAAAAGGGCATCACTAGCTCCACTAGTATCCATTTAAAAGTGTCTACCATTTGTCCCCAAATCAACCTTTTACAGCTTTATTTAGATACATCCTCCACATATCAAGACAACATAATTTTCCTGAAAAATTAGGTGTTTTTAAGTTAACTGCAGAGACAGAACAAGTGAGCAATTCAAGCAGGGCAAGGCAGTGGCACGCAGGACAAGACCAAGACCAGATACACAAAGTATGGCACCTAATCCACCTTTTGCAACTGTGACAAATGTCCTTTTTATGACAATATGCTCTTCCTCAGAAAAGGGCAATGTCATCAACAGAGCTGATTTTGTCACACGGAAAATGTGCAGAATTAAGTCTCCAATCAGCCATCCACAGCCCCGTCAATGTAACCTCAAGTTGTGTTTCAAAAATGCAACTGCCCCCCCTTCTGGCCAGTGAGGACTCACAAAAGTGTTTCTGCAAGACATTTTAGGTTAATATTCAAACACAGTTCAGTTTATAAAAGTTAATTAGGCTGTTTTTAGGATATAAACTCTCAGCCAAAGCACAGAACTTCCATTAAGTTTCAAAACATTTCTACATTTACGTCAAAAAAGTGAAGATTTTCCTTTGCTTATGTAATGCCATATTCTGGGCTAAGTATGTTCACCCAACAATTACTCAAGACAACGGGAAGGTTGTAACAACTCTGGCTATTATTTGGTGTCTCAGGACCAGGCTTCCCATAAGCTTCCAGACACGCAAGGGCTTACTCGGTCAGAAGCGGTGTCAGCTCAGGCCACTGGAAGCGACACAGTGACATCCATGCCATGCTCTGCCATGGAAGTGGAAAGGCTGTTAGGCCCAAACCAGGCTGCCTTAAGTGGTCAGTCACCTGGTGGGTTAGTCCTCCATCTAGATGATCAACTCACAGGTAACAGTGACTTAATGACGCTAATGCCTCAATTTATAGCTTGGAAGGAAGACTACTTAAGGGATGGTGATTGCTGGCATACAAACATTTTAATGACTGTTTTTTAAGTGACTTTTCAAAATAAATCTCATGAACAATACAGATACCCATTTATATGCCATCTGGATAATAGCATTTAGTAAGAGGACAAGAAGCTGAGAATGAAAAGCAACACAACGCTTCTGTACAAGTCAGGTACTTTCAATCTGGAAGAGCACGTAATTTAGGAAAGCAAACCCTGGGTTTCCTTCTCTCTTTCTGGTTAGGGGAAAATTTTTTCAGTATGGTTCCTATATCCTTTTCCTGATGCTGAAATGCTAAATTGCCATATATAAAGGGTTTTTTTCCTAAATAATTACTCCTAACTGATACAGTAATAAAGACAGAAAACGCCTCCACAAGCAATGTCACAGTTTAGTGAAGCCTCAGTGAAAATTCATGACAGAAATGAAAACCTAAACAACATTGAAAGACACACTTACACGTGCTGTGCAAGTATTTCACATCCATAGCTTTTTAAAAAAAGGAATACCAGTAAACAGGAGAAATATTACTTTTTTTTTTTTTAAAAAAAGCATAATTCTGTGCTACAAAATTTGATACCAATGAACAAATTACCTCTAGGCTTTGTCCTCAACATCAACACATTGAGAAGTAGATGCACTGAATTGCTAAAATAGTAAACCTTAGGTTTAAATCAAAATGATGGCTACTCTTGTGAATTCAACACATCTGCAGAGCCAGGCAGTTGTCTGATATGCAGTCCTTCGCATATCTATATAGTTAATATTAGCCTGTCCTATGAAATTCTCCTCTTTGTAATTCCTACAATTCGTTTACATGAAAAATTGAGTAACAAAAAGTTTGAAAGTTTCAAAATACCTGATTAATTGTCTGTTGTTGCAATTTTTCTGCAGACTCTGAAAGAGAAAGAAAATAATTAGTTTGTACATATTTTAATGAATATGATCATGTACATACAGAACAAAAAACAGTGAATTCAGCAAAAAAATAATCAAACCTTATAATTACGAAATAGAATTTAACATGTACAAATGACCTGCGACTTCAAAATGGAAATCCACCTAAAGTAAAAGAAACACAAGCTTGTCTTATTCAAGATGTGATAAAAAGAAATTAATATAGGTACCCCATCTTGCTAACCCGGTACCCCACAAGGAATTACAACATTCAGAGTGAAGACAACAAATTTCAAATTGTGCTATGAAGCATCTTAATTAAGTTGTGAGATGTACTGCTGCACATATACGTGCCTGAGAAACTGGTAGTATCCAGCTCAGGATTTGACCGTTGGAGAAGAAAAGCAGCTTCTGCCGTTACCCTAAAATAAAATTACACGCCTGTGTCAAGACTGAGGTTAGGCACCAGCTGGTTCAAGGAAGAAATTCTATCCTGATAATATCCAGAAAGTGGCAAGTTGAATTACGGTCCTGCTTCCTTATTCTGGCCTTCTTCTGCAGTGTCCTTCAGTGTGCTCCTGAAAACATGATCAAAGCCTAGACAGAACATTGCCTTTCTGCAGTCGTCTGGGTCCCTAGCAGCAGTGACACTTCAAAACTATTATTTTCTTTTAGATCAAAAGGGACAGTAATTTTGCCTCATTTACTGTTCCCATGCACTAGCTGTCAAAAGGGCAGCTGGTATCAATTACCTTCCCTTTGCTACTAGAGACCATCCACACGTATTGGGGAAAGTCAGGAATTTCTCACTTACCTATCCAGCTAGGCTACATGTACCCGTCGGAGGGGTTTTTTTTTAAGTAATAATGATAGGACACTGTTTACAACCTGTCAGTATCACTATTAACTGTCAAGGGAGCCTGTTTCTGCCTAGCACGGGTGGCTGCCTCCTCCAGTGCTGCAAATATACTTCATTTCAACAGAATTTCTTCATACTGATGTGTGTGGCACAAGGTGAAATACTTAGAATGAGGTGAAGATATTTTAAGTGTTAAAAAGATGTATAAAGACTCTGTTTATTAAAGGAAAATTATCTGCCCTACTTGTTCCTGAGAATACTCCTCTTCTCAAGGAAAGCATTATAGATAATTCAGATAATCACTTTAGGCTATATTATAAGATTGTCTCTTATGACAATTATTTCCTGCATGTTTGCATTGTGTTTTTATTTGCTAAATATAAAAATTATGCTTTTTTGGCTAACACACACACACCCCCAACTATCATGTGGGGGAGACTTGTCAAAATGTATTCCTTTGTTCACCGAGTTAATCTTTGGGAGAAACAGAATTTATTCTTGTAACTAATATTTTAACCACATAGATTGTTGGTAATAGAAGATTAAAGGCGTATGTGTTTTTAGCATTCTCTAATTATATACAAGTTGCTAGGAAAGCAGAGTGTTTGAAATCTCTGGTTAGATCAACACTATTTTGCTCAAAGGTTTGTGGACTTTGAATACTGATGCTTTCCTGTTTCCCAGTACATTTGTTTTTAGGCTATTTTGATTCACTTTAAAGGAATTTTAATAACTTTCTGTTGACAGCATGGACAGCTGGTCTTGAGAATTAGTGAAAATTCACTTGCTGACTGAGGAAGGAAGTGACATCAATGAGTTTCTAAAGTCAGCCCAGGGGGAAAAGTGCGCTCCGCCAGAGTAGCCTTTCATGCCATTGTATTTCCAGCGATGCCTCAAGATGTAAATTGCATTATCAATTAAACTTGTGGTTTCTACCTTAGCCAAATATAAAAATGAACAGAAAGTCTGGGAAAGACCTCTGTGGCCATTTCTGACACTGCTAAGGAAAAGGTGAAGAAGAATTTATGGTAGTTCTTTCCTCGTTCACTCTTAGTTCTTTCTTTTGGTGATTTCAGTACTACAGTATCAAGAAAAAGGCAGTTGCAGAAGTGTCTGTATGATACACCAGTAACGATGACATGGGTTAAATGGGACAGAGATTGACTAGGCTGTTAAGGACAGAAGAGAGATCAAATTCAAGGTCACCAGCAAATTGAATACTGAGTTCTCCATTTATTCACTAGATGATCCTTGTCCTCATCACAGAACAACTACATGAATTTGGCATAGTCAGCAGTTGTGCTCAGAAGAGGCCAAGGTCTGTAATAACAGGGATGCTGCAAATTAGGGTGGAAATACATTGCACCATTATATGGGGAGGCCTGCAAAGTCCCAGTGCGTACTGTACTTTTGTTTCAAGGAGAAAAGGGACAAAAAGTAGTGAAAAAACATGAACAGATAAAACAACATCTTTCTTAGCCTGAACAGAATAGTCTCCTATTTCCCTCATCCTCACTGCTAGTAGATCTTTATTAAGTTAAAAAGAGAAATTCTTTCCAAAACAGCAACTATAAAATAAAAATGTCCCTCCAGAATTCAGCTTAAAATATAAAGGATTTTAAAAGGCACAAGAACGTTATGCTGTGACAATACCTACAGCCCTGAAAGGGGGTTCAGTTTCCAGCTGATGGCTAATGGCAGGGCAGTAGAAGGCTTTGCCATTGAAAGTAACCAGAATTTTGTTTGTCTTGCCTTTTTTTTTTTTTTTTTTTTCAAATCCCCAGAATTCTCTTAGAGTGACTTGTCACTAATCTTTATTTCATTTATGGCACCGTTAATTTCAAGAAGGATGTTTCTGTTTAGGTGCCTTGTGATCTCTTGTGGTGACCATCAGCATTCACTAAAGGGATTCAAGAAGCACCACTTGAGAGAGCACTCTAAATTCAAAGGACATGAGGCAACAGGACACTGATAAAAACAGAACTCTCAGACCATGTCAGCCAGTCCCACAGGCAACACCCGTGTTAGCCTCATGAAATGCAGGTAATTCTTGAGACTTGCCAGAAGTTTCATTACTGGTAGACCTACACATGCTAAATTCAAAATTTAAGACAGTATTTCCAGAGCCACTGCAATGAGGTAGTAGCTTATGAAAGATGAATGGATGAACACCAAACTAACTGGGAAATCTACTGCCATCTGGAAATTTGTATGGAAACTGCCCAGCAGGTCCAAGAGACACATCTTCTGCAACTCAGACTGCATGTGAATGGCTTGTTCTTCTGTATTTCTCCTGAAACTTCCTTTTTCCACCTGTCATCTGGCATACTGTTCCTAAGTGGGCTTCACTGATACTTTGAGTCAAAAAATGTATTTACCAGTAAAAACTACAATTCTTGTTTCATGAGGCTCTGTTCTCCTGCTGCTCTAACTGAGGCTAAACTGGTGCAACTGAAGTCCAATGATGTTTTTGCATCAGGACTGGAGAATCAGACCTCCCCCAATTCATTTTTAGTGATTTTCTTTTGTCTTTCCAGATGCAAAAAGTGTAAAACAATACCTTTACGTGTTTTTGGATGGTTGAGATAAATGGCTTTCTTGGGTTGACCTCAAGCTATATCACTTCAGAAAAAAAAATTTAGAGCAAACATTCTTTAAAAGATTTCTCTGTGTTTTCATACACTAATTAGTGTACTAATTCCTGTTTCCAGGGCAAGTTGGGGTTTTCAATTTTTTTTTGCTTGCTTGTTCTTATTATAAGGAGGATTACCTTACTGAGAGGAATAATGTATGTTTTCTAATGTAACTGACCACTGCAAGACACAAGAGCATGTCATAATTGATGCTGTCACGAGGAACTGCAACACCGACTCCTCAGCCTCATGCACACAGAGAACAACATGTAATCATGCACACTATGCCCTGCTTACCTCCACACAAAGGAATGTGATATTTGTGCAGGTTTACAGATTAATCTGCTGTAATTCCTTTTAATGTTAAACTACTTCCAGCTCAAATATAATTAAGATCACCAGGTACAAAAGATTCAGATTGGAAATATGAGTACACTCCAACAGAACAAATAACAGCTTGATGCTGTTTCTCATGTTCAAATAGTTGGATACATTAAGGATTTTGACAGCATGTTTGTTCCCTAAGTATGTAGCAAAAGAAAAAAAGGTTTCATTTCAAAAGGCAAAAGACTACTACTGCATTTAATTAGAGTGTAAAATCCTTTAACTACACAGATCTGCCAATTTATGTGACGTGATTGCTACGAGTCCTAGCAACAAAGGATTTCTTTTTTTTCCTCCCAAAAATCAAATCCTAATTTATACTTCAAGCAACCATCATCAACATCAATAAAATGAAGGCTTTGGAACATAAAGTTTGTTTACTCAAGTCTTCAGATAATCCTACAAATCCTAATATTTGTGTCATGGCAGCAAGGCAGAGGACGAACAGAAATTCTGGATCTGTCTCCCTGTTCCAAGCATCTGAGGGTTTCCAAACAGACTGAGAAAAGTGGGGAGAATCCCAGGGGGCAAAGAGGACCCTCAGCCTTGCTCTGAAACAGCCGTATGCATAGTCTGAAACAGCCATATTCACTGAACTGCTAGTGGGAATGGCACTGCCAGGAAATCAGTTTTGAAGAGGGAATTCAATATCCTAGTATCAGTTTAACTTTGTTTTTCCAGTTCGTGACAGAAACACTAACAGCTTTGGATTTTACTTTATTTTTGTAGACCTAAATAAACACATATGCAACCTATTTGGTTATGATCCACCCCACTTTTATTACTGCTTTCCTAAACTACCAGAGCAGATTCTGAGAAGTGAAAGGAAACCAAAGCACTTGTTTGTGAGAAACTTCTGCAGCAATTTCAACATGGCACCAGAGCCTGAGGAAGAAACGCTCAGATTCGTTTTTCAGATTTATAACGGAGAAGGTGTGACACTAACAGATTATCTTCTGTGAAAGCCTGTAACTTGGCACACAAAGATTAAAATATTTAGGACAGAACCATACATTTCCTATAAGTTACCCGCAGAATCTCCGAGATCTGTAGGCAACACAGCTCCTGCAGATGTCCATAACATTTTCCTCCTCCTTCTCACAAAGAATTCAGAAAGCTGAAACTGCTCACTTATAGCATTGCCTTCAAAACATAGTTTAGCTTACATTTGCACCTCTGTGATAATAATGCAACTGAATATGATTACAGTGGCCTAACATGTATTAATCACATCTTCATGGTATTGCATAATCCCTTCTCAGTTGTCACAACGCCAACTCCTAAGTTGCCCTGGCAGTACGAAACATAAAAAGAAACCCAAGTTGATACTGATTGAAGCAAACGAAGGAAAGTTGGCCATCTCAAAACACTGAAACTCTCACAGCATTCCAAGGTTTCCCTAGCTAATTTTTCATGATTACTTTTGATATGAAAACAGACCTTTAATTGTCAGTCTCTAATAAGGATGCAGAACTGTTCCCTGGGAGGTTCAAAGGACCCTGGGAAACTAAATACTTACGAAAGCTCAAGTAGTCAAATGCCTTGTGTTGATTAACATACACCATTCAGCTTCCACCTAACAAAGTCATAACAAGAAGAAACCCCAAAGGAAAAAAAAAAAAATTGGACTGACAAAGAAACATTAGTCTTAATAGGACTGAGGGCCCTCATTCGTTAATTCTCTTGTGTGTAAAAAGGAGAAGGAGGCTGTAACTCAAATCCATTCCTGGACCAAATTCTGCATTGACTAACATTGTGGAACTGTACTTTGGTCAAGGAGATGTCAGAATATAAGTTAATTAAAAATTTGAAGTTTTACCTGCCCTCTGCCTCATCAGCATTGATAAATATTTTCAAATGACACAGAATTGCCCACTCACAGAATTAGCAGGCAGACTTGTTTGCCAGTTTTCTTCTAGAAGGCTGTGCTTTATATATCTGGGGAAAGGGAAAGCAAAAATTTGTCACCTTTTTTCTTTAAGGATGGAAGATTAGAGATAATGGAAACATGCCAGACAGCATATTTGGTTTTAACATCAACACAATATTGATATCATGGTTTAGATGGTTTCCAGCCAAATGTCGTGTGCATTTTCAATGCCTATTTGGCATTCAGCCTGTATCCAACAACAAGAATAGTTTGTTTCAATTCTGTTTTACAGCTCGCTATACAAATGCTTGGAAATGCTTTTTCCTTTTATCCAGGTACGTCATGACTTCTTCATATTCCTGCTTTCTTAAGGAACTGAATGGAGCAAATTGTGGATTCCCACTAATCTGCAATTAGTCAGGCAAAGATCAGTTAATTCTGGCTTAGCAGATACATTTCCTCAAACTCTATCACAATCAAATCCTAAGGTAGAAACTGCCTCAGTTCTCACACTGCAAGAGCCATTGTTTTTTTATTTGAAATCACAGGGACCACCAGCCTCCACTTTCACATTGCTATTTATGTATGGTGCTTTCTATTATGATCATCTAGGGGATAGGTCACATAATCGATTAAAATGCCTTTTTCACTATGCTCCAGTGTTGAGCTCAATTGCTTATGCAGTTATCTTCCACAAAATAGGTTTCTGGGCTTTGACACAAAAGAAGCTGTTTCCACCCGTCAGCTGGGCCATTGCAGTTTCATATATCAAGGTTTTTAGTATGTGTTAAATGAGGGATGGTTGACCCTGTTTTTTTTCTGCCGAAAGAAAACTATCTGGCGTTTACTCTAAGAACAGCGTGGTAAGAGCTGTCCTGATGGAAAAGCCCATGGAGAGCAACTAGAGCTTGAATCCACATACTCAGACCCCACACAGAAATAAAGCCATGGACATACAGCTATCTGTTTAATATACCCTGTTATGGTCTTAGGCTGAAGCTTTGCATTGCACTTACAGCAGGGCTGAAACAAGTTTGGCTTTGGTTTTGGTTCCTGCTTGGTTTCTATCCACATTAAGAACATGTTTGCCCCCACCCAGATGAAGAATGTGACTGCAGTTGAGATCTGCCGTCAGATTAACCATGTTGAGGGAAAGCCACATGGAGTCATGACCATCCAATCTGGCGTATCCTAAAGAAGGTCAGCTGTTGGTTTTTCACTTGTAGTGAAGATGAGTTGATATCCAGCTCTGAAGCACACTATCCCTGTATAATCTTAGTTAGAATACCCTGGAAATGGTATATGGAGATGAAGGCGCCAGTACCAATGGGAAGCAGCACACAAACTCCTACAGGGTTATGCCCACAGAACCTTAATTTGACTCACCTGCTAGGACAACTGCACCACAAACAGCTGAGCTATAAAGCTTCTTTGGCGTGAATCAGAAGCAGTGGTGTGCAAGATGAGCACGCAGCAAGCCCAAACAAGGGTGGAAAAATCCAGCTTCTTGGCACTAATTACAAAGTAGAGTCCCACAGCAAAGTCTCCATGGGAAGCCTTAGTCTACAGTTTCTGTATTTCAGAAATTAAAAGGAGATGAATTGTCTATACAACATAAGGCTAGGAAGTGACCAGTGGTGATGAGAGCAAATATTCTTTCAATTTACTACTCATTCTGAGTTACGCCTACATAAATAAACTGTACTTGTTTGAATCTGCCATGTTTCTTTGTTTAAGGTTTAAACTTGCCACTCTAAGGCGTGCTCTTAGCACACTAGCCTCAAATAACTTCTCTGAAATGATTCCATTTGGAAGTAAAATATTCCCCCATAAGAATGTGACACTTACTCACAGAAAAACACCACTCACGTTTACAAGGAAGATTACATGCACGAGAACCTGCAATTAATCCACTGGTGAAGAACAGAGGGGAAAAGGAAAAGGTGAAATAGGAGCCCTTTGAAATAGAACCTTAACACCTGGAAAAAGAAAAAAAATCTCTAAACAGGACAATTTTATAGTAAAAGAAAACTAGGAGGAGAAAGAGAAACAAAGCCACAACATAACCTTTCCTAATGCATCGCTCTGAATTAAGGTTGGTCAGATACAAACCAAAAAACCTGTAGCAATCAGTTGCTGCAGGGAGTACAAATTTACCTGCGTTTTGTATAACTAGAGTATGACCTTTTGCGATCAACTCTTGTGCTTGAATTCAGCTGTAGTTATTGGAAGTCATTTGTAAAAGGTCATCCATGACTGAGAATAAAATAGGAATCCAAGATGCACAAGGGTTCAGATTTGTGCTACTCAAAAGAAATTGGGCAGAGAGAAGGGGGACTCAATCACTGCTACAGATTTGGTTCTCAAATGGATTTGGATAGTTTGACAGGAGTATTTAATCTAAGTAGTCAATTTTGGATATGTGAATGTGAATTATTAGACAATATACAGGTTTTATGTTTGTCATTGATAAGTATGTTACTGAGATGTTACCAAAGGAGGTTATATTACCAAATAAGGCTATTTATTTGCTTGTTGTTATTTGAGTCAATTTTTTGATGTCTAGAGCACCATAAAACCTTTCCTTCTCACTGTTTCTTCATTCTAAGAACAGATTATGGACGCGCAGTTTTTACTGTTATAAAGAAATAAGGTTCTCACGTAAAGATGGGAGTTTATAGTGTTATTAAACAGGTATACCCGTCTTTCTGCATACACAACTTTAGTACTTTTTATTTTTGTTTTTTTAAAACAGTACTAAATAGGTGATATTTTAAGGATCTCCTTAAAAGACGAGCCTATAATGATGTGCAAGCAATCCTCAACAAAAAAAGTTTAATAGATATAAAAATAGTCATGTTCTCTAAACACGTTCTTTGAACATCAGAAAATTCAAACTCTTATCGTCCACACTGACAAGGTAGTTGACTAGGGAAAAAAAAACCAGATACAATAATTTATGGGTAGAAGTAAAAGAAAATTAATCTAAGAGAGAACTGACTAGTTATTTACTCAAGACCTTATGAGACCACCTCCCCAAAAACCCAAAATCAAGTCTGTAGGCCAGTCTGCAAAGGATTCACCACCACTGCATTAGAGCATGTTTAAGCTTTTACAAAAAAAAAAATTCTTGCACGCTTAATGTTTTTAAAGCCAAACCGGCAGCTCAAGCTTGTAATCTGCCCTACCACTAACTTTGGCTAGCCGAGTAGCAACGGAGTGTATATTGCATATACTGTGGCTAATTGCAACTGCCTCCTTTCCCGCAGGTGAAACACCTTGATGCTCCAAGCCTCACAAACAGCGCCATACTCTGCTTTGGCAGGAGCCTTCTGCTTACTTTAGAAATGCCCGTTGTGCCTCCCTCCCCGTGCCATCCTTGCTGCGCCAACTTGGATATTGGCAGTGCTCGAAAGTGGAAAGCGGCAGGGGTGATGAAGCAAGTTCAGCTGGAGAAATCATTATGAGAACTGAACTCACATATGTCACTGAGAACATGGCTAAATGTTTCCTTTTAATTAAACAGAGATGGAAAATAACAGCAGTAAGGCGGTATCCAGTACCCAGAAACTGCAAAGTACCCCAACGCCAAAAGCATAAATGATGCACTGTATCAATTTGATCACTTGGGCAGAGCCTAAGTAGACATTCTTAGGTACAGCACACCTTTTTCATGCACAAAGGGTAAATTGTCAAATGGGCTTTAAAGCCACACCTGCAGGCTTTGTACTCGCAAGCATTTTCTGCCCACAATATATACTGCGGCTGCTTGCAAAGGACCATATGTACGTACCGAAAGCTGGTACCTAGGTACAATTTGCATCCATAAAATGTGCAGGTGCAGTTTTATGGAGACCTACGAGAAGAACGTGACCATATAGCACACAACTACTATTTACATAGCAGCCTTCAGACAACAAGCTGAGTAATCTTCCTGTAGAATGT
The DNA here is from genome assembly GCA_013397275.1 of Burhinus bistriatus. Lineage (NCBI taxonomy): Eukaryota > Metazoa > Chordata > Aves > Charadriiformes > Burhinidae > Burhinus > Burhinus bistriatus. Next base: position 85,991 of record VYXH01000541.1, on the reverse strand, counting down.
GACACGCCAGGCACAGCAAGGAGAGGTAGAATTTTACAGCTGAAATCACAGCCGTGTTCATGACAGGCAGACTGATTTAAGAGACAAGTCTACCCAGTCCTGGTTTGCAAACCATAGGTGTGTACTAATACTGGTAGCGATGACGATACCCCCAAACGGAGGATAAAATTAATGTGTCTTCTGCAAGGGTGAAAATGGAATTCTGAGAGAGACCTTAGCACCAAGTGATTCAAAATAATTTTTATGACTGAAATAAACCACCCTGTTTATTCTTCCCCAGTGAACGGTATTCTTTTTCAGGCATTAAAAAAAGAATCCTGCATGCCTGACATGAATCAGCATGTGAATTACTGACCAAGTTAGCTTCAGCAAGTAGTAAATGACATATTCATAATATGGTGCCTTTATTCACATGTAAATTACTGATTTCTACTGAATTGAGCACTCAGGATGAGACATTTCTCTTGTTCTGACAGGGGAACACAGTCAATATTGTACCTGATTATCAACAAAACTTGTTATTGGCTTTGTGCTAACTGCAGGGGAAAGGTATTCACATATTTACACAGATTAAGGTGCATATTTCTATTTAGCTTATTATTAATATTTATTTTCAATGGACACATTTCTTTATATGAAATCTAATTAAAGAATGTGAAAAGAAACATGAAGGGAAGGTGGAAAAATTCTCTTCAGATTAGAAAGTGTTTTGGACTAAAGCCACACCAATTGCTACTACTTAAATAATTAGTGAAGAGTAAAAAACCCAATTTGACAGGACTGAATTTCCTGCCTTCTGAGGGATCTAAAAAAGAAAATNACTGAATTTTCTGCCTTTTGAGGGATCTAAAATAGAAAATGTGATAACTGAGCAGCCACCCCCTAGACAACTGTTGGGCATCACTAACATATTGACCTACTGCTATAATTAAAGTAATTTGTGTAATTTGAATTGTTTACAATATAAAGTCTAGATCCAATTATTGCAAGTATGAGAGAGGCAAATGCTCAGAAAAATTAATTTTACATCTTGATGTTGCTGACAGGCAGTGAAAGGAGTGGCCAGGGTTTTTAAATGGATGGTTAATTAGCTGTACAGGCAGAGCTTCTGGAATAGCAGAGCTGTGAACAGCTCAGAGTTTCAGATTTCTTCTGTTCACACAAACATATCGGTAATGTCCTTACTTTCAACAATACTTTTTGTCCCCTTGGATTACAGGTAACCAGCTCCCAGGATCACAGAAAAATGGAACCACCACTGGTTGCTAGTGTATAGCACCAAACAAGTTAGACATACTAACAAACCCACTGGAATAATGGAAGCTAGGCTTATAGATTACGGGAGAAAGCCACACAGACACAAAGAATATAAGTCATAAAGAAATCCCTCAATTTTTAGTTCTTATTTCTGAGAAGAGGACAGATCAATTCTATTAATGCAATGTGGAATCCTATTTCTTTGCTGGAAAACAAATGGCATCATGCAACCACCTACTCATATTCAACACCCAAATAATCTTAGCTAAAAATACCACTTCAGACAAGCTACAGACACACAACTTTTCTGAGGGTTTGGTTTCATGATCGGCTTAAGCTGCAAAAACAGACAGCCCAGCTCTTGCCGCAGAGTAGTGATGTGCTCTTCCTCCTCCTCCCTTGGGCCAGCACTAGCACAGCTGCATCGTGGGGTCAAGACACATCACAGTCCTGATTCAGCTAAAAATCCTCATCTTGCTTATTAGGCTGATTTTCAACCATATCAGATCAGCTCAGCCCAGTCACATCAGCTGTGAAGGTGGAGACACATGGCTGGGAGCAACAGTGGGGGCAAGGAGAAGTCCTCCTCTGGGGAAGCTCACAGGTAGGTCAGCATAAACCTGCTGTAAATCCACATCAGAGCCCTCATCTGCCCAGTTGCTACTGAATCATCAGCACCAGAATACCAAGATTTGCCACAAATGACTGAATAGTTCAGATGAGCAACAATAACAAGTCTCTTGACTGCCTGCTTTTTTCTTTCAGGGCTTGCATTATATGGGACGACTTTTTTTTTTCTTTTCTTTTTTTAATACTCAGATACATTGTCCATTTGGCTTTCCAAAAGGTGTTTGATAACATCTCTCTCTTAAGATGTCTTAAGGAAACTTAAGAGGCACAGAATTAGAGAGAACGTCTTTGCATGGATTTAGAAAAGCAAATGTTTAAAAGATAGGACACAGAGCATAGGAATATGAAAGAGAAGAGTCAGTTCTCACCATGGAAGAAAAGTCGACCAGTGGAGTCCTGCTCCCTCATGTTGAGGACCCATGCTCTTCAACTTGCTCCAAAAATCACCCAAAAGGTACCACACAGGGAGATGACAACGTTTGCTGATAATATTAATTTATTTGGAGTAGAAATGATGAAGGCTAAAGAACATTTTACAAGAGTAAGTTGGTAATAAAATGACATGTGAAGTGTAATTTATGCAAAGTGACGCTAGGCAACTTTTAGGGGAAAACTTTTAATTGAAACTCAGAAGTGGTGGACTCTGAACTGGGTTCTGAGCTCATTGCTACTCAGGAATGAGATCTTGGGGTGGTAAAACTTCTGTGTAAACATCACCTCTGTGCTCACAAGTTACAGAAAGCAAATTGACAACTAGAGGAAAAAACAAAAAGAAACATAGTGTTTCTGTATGTACACACACTTGCATCTTAAATATTACATGCAATTCTGATCCTTGCACTTGTGCAGAACTGGAGAAGAACAAAGGAGGGTAAGGTGGTGGACTGAAAGTATAGAATGGCTTACAAGGAGCAACAGCTACGAAACCTGGCAAAGCAATGATCCAGAGGAGATACGGTAGAAATCTGTAAAATCGTAAGTGACATGGAAGGGGTGAATCAGAACTGACTGTTCGCTGCCTCTTCTAACACAAGGCCAGGGGCATCAGATGAAGCAGGCAGCTGGCAGGTTCAAAACAAACATGAGGAAGCAGCTCTCCACACAACTAGGAAAGGAAACTCGGGAACTCTTCACCAGGGGATATTACGGCTGCTAAAACTTCACATGGATTCAGGGGACAACTGAGCGAGCCAAGAGACGGGAAATCCTTTGGAGGTTGATAAGCGAACAGAAACTACCTCTGGTGGAGGAAGTCCCTGAAACACAAACTGCTGGAGTTTGGGAAAGTCACGTGAGGAGGTTTCACTTTGCTGCTAGGATATTGAGCAAGAGTGAGCTCTGGCCTGATCCATTATTGCTGCTGCTATGTGCAACACAAGACACTAAGAAAACAGGCCTCAGTTTAAAATATTTCAGAGTCTGGACACCCTCAATAGGTAGGTCCACCACAGCTTACTGATAGGGCCTGCTGGTGGCAGGCAGGCAAGAGAAGAGTAAAGCTCTGTTCCTTATTTTGCACTGCTCTGAACAGTGGGGGTACATCAGACAACTAGTGAAACCATTCTCAGTTCTTGACCAAGGGCACATAAAGTTTTTATCATGCTTTTTTTTTCCCCACCCCTCAGATCCTCTGCACATATAAAAGTTGTCTTCTGGTCATGCCAAGGACCCTCAAACCCTGGCAGTGCTGGGCAGTGAAGCAGCCTGTTCATACCTAAGCTCTGCCAGGTGTCACAAATGAAATATTTCCCCTTTGCTCGTTGTGCTTTCAGGGATCACACTATGCTAGAGGGACGTCTCAGAGCAATACTTTTTTTTTGATCTCGTGGTTTTGTTGTTAGAGCACATGTGGGAGACCTTAAACATGGTAGTGCATGTTTCCCCTCTTTGCTGAAGGGACATAGTCATGTCCTGCTCTGGGGGGATGCCCTACCTACCATGGTGTCCTCACATAAGATGCTTTTGACCTCTTCTGTTGAGCTGACACACATACCTCCAACCACATGAGACTGACCAGTGCTTAGATAAATTTCCAAGGAGAAGAAAGAACAGACTTACTGAATATTAAAAGTATTAGGCTGTGTGCAATGAAAAATAAACACAATGACCTCAGTGACTTCCAAAGTTACCTAGAAAGGGTACTGAGAGCAGAGGATTGACCTGCCGTATCCTAAGCCACAGGCTAACACCAGACCATTATTCCACGCCACAGGGTGGAAATGTCAAGTGTTTAGGTAGTTTTACAGGAATTTTTTACCACACGTCAATTTGCTGGTTTTCTGGTTTTGCTCCTTTGGGACTGCACAAAAATCACTAAAGAAAAACAAACGAGTCTTTTTGAGAACTGAGCTGTGTTGGATTTTTGTTCATAAAGCAGATATTAATTTAAAGAACACAAATAGCCCAGCAACCGTTAAAATGAACTCTTAAGCACTATTTCTAATTATACTGTATTGATTAAATACAATTATATTTTAATTAAGCTTTGTTCATATAGTAGTCCTCCTATGGTTTTTCTCCTTCTAGAGGAGGAAATGAATCTCTTCTAGAGATTGGTTTTCATGGCAAATAATGCTCATCACTTCATTTATTTTAAAAGTGAAAAACAAAATCTGCACAAAATACTGAATATCTCAGTTGTGTTAGGCAAAATCAGCTGTCAGCTTTAAAGTTCACCTGCGTGGAGAACCCTCAAGTCCGTGCCTGCAGTATTTTCATTGCTGATTCTTAAGTCCTACCAGGAGGCCCACTTTTAGCAGTCTAAGATGCTACAACTCCGACTGCTGAGTTATGTTAATAGATTGTGTGAGTGCTCTTCTATATAAAATCAGGTTATCTACAATCACGGCTGAAGACCAGCCAAGTGATTTGCTCAGCACCGGTACAATGGAGAAGATACCCTGAATGTTAGCACCTACTGCCCTCTACCTGCTTCACTTAAAATGCATAAGCAGCAAAAACACAGAGAAAACTTCATTTTCCAATTTTTAAAATTCTCAGTCCTATAATTAAGCTGTTTAAAACCCCTCTGATTGTAACTGATTTCTAATTTATTGCTTTTCAATTACAAGAGTAAGAAGTGTTACTCCCCTCTAGGTTGCAAGCTACAGGAGGGAATGCCATTATGAAATGTGCAGATATTTATTTCTTGTATAATTTTATCCTGTTTTCATAAAACCTAATTTTAAATTTCCCTTAACAACATCCAGTGGGACTGTGAACTCAGATGTCCACCTTATCTTTCCAGGAAACGTGGCAGGAGCTGCACTGCAGTGAAGCTCAGGACAGAGAGAGAAAAAAGAATTTCACCTTGTAAATCTTTGTCCTGCAATATGATCTGTGCACTGAAACACTTATACAGGCCATCTGAGCACCTGACACATGCTACAGAAGGACAGACCCTGAAGCCTGCACACAGAAGACCATACCATAAAGGACAAAGTTCCTATAAGCCCTAACAGATAACCAGCACCATGAATGGGGACTCAGAAGAAGTTTGTCTGAACAGTCTTGACCTGCCATCCAGTCTAAGCGATGCTAATATAATCCACAGTTACTATGTCTGACTTGCATTTTAAACTGTAAATTTGCCCAAAAGAATTGTTTGAAATTCCTTAGCTATATAGAGTTGACAGGAAACACCGTCTCTTTTTTTGTTAGGGGGTACACATACACACCAGCCTCTTGACTTTAATGTTGCTTCCCTCTGAGCTACAGAATAGAACGTATTGCCATGTCCATGTGGAGGGACAGAAGCCACACAGAAAGGCACTCAGAGAACCAGACCCGACTTGAGGTCCATACATGCAAAGGCAATGCTGTAGCTGTGGATATGCATGTCCATTAACCACGAGCAATGGTTCTAAACCAGAAAAGATACAGGAAATCATGGCAATCTGTTACAATTTTATTATCCCACCTGTGGGTCTTCCAAAATGCACCACAGTAGCATCCCTCCGAGTAAGGCAGGAGATACAGGGAAATATAATTGCCCACTTAGATATGAAGCTACGTGAACGTGTGTTTTCAAAACTGTTTAAATTTCCAAGTTTCAATATGCTTCCAACAAAGACTTAATTTGAGGCAATTCATTTTAAAAAACCCCAAACATATGCTTCCAGCATGTTAGGTCCTTGTCACTGCTTCTTCTTCCCAAGCTCTGTCACCAGTGGTCTGGCAGTTACCATCCCTTCCCACTCCCAGACTCATTCAGGTTCACATCTGGAATGTTCACCCCTGGCTCTACCCTCTCACTACAACTGATTAATGCGATAATTAACCTGTCAGATTGCCCATAGTAGCTAAAATATCCCCAAGTAACACTGGACCGAGGCCTTCTATGGCAAGCTTTGGCCAGAAGCTGAGGACAACGCTGACAAACAGACACACCATGACCGCATGCCATGCTTGCTGAAAGTATGTGTAAAATAATACTCGCATTCTGCATGCCTCAGCATTAAGCTGGCCTGGCAGACATGGTCCCCAAGTGCCTTCTTTACTCTCTGTGATTGGCAGTAACAGCCAGAAAAAAAAAAAAAAGAAAAGTAAAATACAGCAACCCCCACCTGCTTGGGACACCCCTTGGTTCATTCTTCAGCCCACTGTGGTTGTTTATCCATGGAAAAAAGAGGTTCCATGGCAAATTCTCACAGCCGTGCTGCCAGTAGGTAAAACGCATTCTTTCTCAACACAAAACCAGCTTTACAGGTGTACCAGGTGCTGCCAATGTGCCCATGTGCGGCCAGGCTGCCAGCGAACCTTAAGCATCCCATCAGGATATCACTGGGGTACAGGGGGGTCTGGCAAAACAAAGCACCAGAGCATAATGAATCTAGATTTTATGCAACAAAGTGTCAAGTATTTTAAACCTTTTTATAAAAGCATGCTCCACTCGGTATCTTAGGTGTTTCATGATTGGTATGTGTAAATAAGGGCTCTGTTTTTGTTTGTTTTTTAACAACAGTTTTTGCATTTGTGAAATTATAGCAGAGAGATTTTGGTACTCAAGAAATGTATCTGTGTTTGTGATTATTCCCCCCCCGCTGCTAAATATGATAATTTGTTCCACTTCAGGTTTTATTAATTAAATTAATACTAATTGAGCAGCCTTTTAGTATATTTTTAGCCTGAGTGCTTTTTGCGCTAAATCCTGTGCACTGTAGCGTCTCCTTAGCCTTCCCCCTTTATCCCCTTTCCCAGAGGAAATGTTTTACTGCAGATCACTGCCCTGAAACTCTTCTGCGCTTGCAGGTATTTATGGCTATACGTAAATACTCTGGAATCAATAATAACAATAATAATAAATCAACAGATATTTTTAGAAGATATCTTAAAGAAAGAAGCTTTTACAAAAAAACCCCAACCCAAACGCGGTTAATTTTGTGAGGCTAAGTGCCCCCTAGTGACAAAGTGCAACTCCAAGTAATTTTCATAGACACTTCCAAGCCTTACACAGTTTTGGTTCTCAGTACCTCAAACGTGTTTGTTTGTTTTTGTTTAAAGAAAACAAAGCAAAACAGTGAACCAAACTATCTCAAAAAAAAAAAAAATCACTGTGTTAGCCTAAAATCAGCCTTCTTTATTGAAACGTAATTCCAAATGTTTCAGTCTTTTCCTGCATAGGTAGCATCAAAGTCAGTGTGAATATTCCCGTAACTGCTGCATAGTCAGTACTTAGAGAAGCTTGGCTTACAAATGAGCTCTCAGAAAATAAAAACACCTCCAAAAGGAAAAATCCCTTCTTTTTTTTTTTTTTTTTTTGTCACCCAAATATTTTTTATTTGGGAAATTAGAGAAATCCCAGAAAAGACACTGTAATCTTTACTTTGTACTACTATTCATTAAGATGAAACCTGAAGATTCACAAACTATTCTTGAGAGAGAAGAAAACGCTGTGTCTGTGTGTGTGTATATATATATCACACACACACACTCTCCAGATCCATGATGAGGTCTGTGGATGCCACTTCAAAACTATTCATTGCTCTTCTGTAAATAGGAGTTCTTCCATTTTTTTCAAATATTGTCTTTGGCTTTTTAATGTGGAGAATCTCACACTGACAAGTACACTTCAGTTTGTAAAACTGCTCTGGGTCATTTTTTAGAAGACCGACAACGACTACTTTAAGTAATATTGTTGTCTGCTATGCATTTTTTTTTAAAGAGAATGTCACTTCAGTGAAAACATATTTTTTGTCTCCACACTTAATAAGCATGAATTATATTTTCCAGTTGTTCTAATGAGGTAATAACCCTATCACATTAATTTTGTTTGCTGCACTCCCTGTCTTTGCACTATTATAATCAATGATGTTAGCTAGAAAAGCAGTTTTCCTGTGTGCTTACAAGTTATTGTAAAACTGGGGGTTTAGTCAAACGTACTGCTATATTCCTCTGGAACATTAAATTAAAGGCTTAAAATACAGCTTTTCAGTAAGCAATTCCTTACAGAAGATAAAGAACAGCTCATAAAACAAAAAAGACATGGCAAAGGAGGCAAATTGTTCAAATGCAGACAACATAAAAATGCACTGAAGTGAGTTCAAATCTCCTAAGGAAATTTTGCTTCCTTAAAAGCAACAAACACCAATACTAAGATGCTCTAAATTGCAATTTGACCTTTCAAATTACTGTCAAAGAAAGGTACAGTTTTATTGTCAGTACCCGTTCTCAAGTTTTAGCAGAGTACTTACATTGCTGTCTCTGTTCACATTCACCGTTCTCTAATATTGGCTAGAATCAACATAGAATACCAAGGACTGTAAACGCAGACTAACTATCTACCCAGGGGAAGGAATAAACCGCCCTTTAGTATATTCTCAATCATGACAGAAAAATTCAGTGCCTTCTTAAGGCTAATAAATGTAGACAAGAAACATGCTACTCTTACACTTTCATGAGACATAAAGCTCTGCAGTTCAGTGTCTGTGGAAATTTCTTCTGAACATATTAAAATGATCTTAGGGCTTTACAGAAACCTTGCTCATAAAACAAAAAAGCTAGGATAGTTAAAATTAATACATCATAAATAAAACATGCATTTCAGTATATATTAAGTGACAGGTCTCAGAAACTCCACTGCCACGCACACGTTCACAAAGCAGCAAGAACACACGCAACTCATTAAACTCACTCAAGTGTGCTAGTTCTTCCTGGCATTATTCATAATTGAAACATTTCAATTTTAGTTAACAGAAGAAAAGCCTAATTTAAAAGTAAAACAAGGAAATTAGTTCTGTGTTTCTGGATTACAATCCCATAGTGCCTTCCACTACCCACGTTTAGCCTCAGGGGGTTTAATTAAAAAAAGTTGTGTTTTTTTTTTTTAAAAAGAGGCAATGTAGCCCACTCAAACAGAAACCTTTGCAGACACAGATCTCTTAAATATTTTTTCCAGTATGCCATACAAAGCCAGGCAGAAAAACAATAAAAAATGTCTCAACTTATATTTTAACCATATACTTTGAAAATGTAGTTCCTGCTCTTAAATAGGCATAAGGGACAGACAGAACAGACAGAAGCAAATGGGCTTCAGGTCAGGTTCTCACAGAGGAAAATCCACTGCTTGCAGCAAAAAGCAGAGTGAAAGCAGTGTGTCCTGCAGGATTTACTACGGGGGGTGACAAATGACAGGATGGGGGTGACAGTCTCTTCCCCCTTGTTCACCTGCTTTAACCACAAAAACTCCCTGCCAAGCACCTCCACAGCGCCTACGTGGTCAGGATGCCTCATCTGGACAGCCTATACGAAAGGAGACAAAGCACCCTAAATGAAATGGGTTGGTTTATTACAGTGAAAATTAATGGCGGAGATTTAGATTCTACATCTCAGACTCAATATTCACATGTCAGAGATGCGCACATCACAAGCTCTGACCCGGGTCCACCATTGCTCCACACTTCATTTGATTTGATGTTGTTCACAGAGATGAGTGCAGACAAAGCGCATTTCCCTATTCTTGGTCTGGTTTAGTGGCTCACTGGGGCTCCTCACGGCCATCCTCAGACACAGACCCACCCTCTGAAATGAAAAAAAAAAATCACACCAAGAAATAGAAGACCCCATGTGAAACAGGCACACCCTGCGAGACTAGACATTATAATGCCCCTAAGTCTTGTCTCACTGTATGTTCTACCCCTGCCCAGGGCACCAGCACTTCGTGGGCAGAGCTGCCCGCACCTTTCCTAAAGCCCTGCTACATTTTGGTGCCATTCCCAGAAACAGCACGAACTTTCCTCCACGCTGGGCCTTCCAAAGAGCAAAGGTAAAAATCTTTTTTAAAAAAATTTATTCTGAAATCTCATTGGAGTATTACCTAAGTGGAACTGGGAGAACTCTAGGGGAAGGGACCAAACATTTTTGCTTTATTCCTGCATTCTTCCCTTGCAATCTGCTTTTAGTTACCTGCAGGAGAGCAGGTAACTGTACTCAGCAGATTTTCTGTCTGGCCCCACGCGGCCCATTATCATTGGGCAAACAAGCAACCAAATTATGTCCTGCTTATGTAAAATCATGTGAAAGCTATTCCAGCACACCACCAGATGCAGAAGACCATCATTCTGGGCTGCAGCTGATGCACTCCTGAAACATAGCTCTGTGTTGTTTCTGTTACCTTTTGTCAAGGTATAAAAAAAAGGAAGGAAAAACCCAGCAAGTTCCTTGTGAAGATCCCAATTTCCTTAAAAATATGGTCTAGCTTCTTTATCATCTCTTCTCTGTAAATTAATATTTTTCATGATTTGTACAGCGAGGCAAAAGAGCGGTACACACTTTTCTATTTGCTTGATAAAGAATTGATTTTACCTGAAAGTGAGGATGGAGTAACACTTGATTCCATCAGTCACATGGGGCCAGAAAAAACCCAACAATTACTATGTTAAACATTTCTAGTTTTTAACTTTTGGAAAATTAATTATTATTATTATCCCTTAATACAGCAATATCAGTAAATCTTTACCAAAATGTCTACAAGCCTTTTTGATTTTTCATTCAGGAGAATAAATTGTTCTGAAAAACAAAACAGCTAAAATATTTATCATGCCATTGTGTAAATAGCTCCTACCACAAATAAAATTATGCTGACAAGTCTATACATGTCCAAGGTCCACGCCTGTGTAAATCAAAAAGACAGGTGAAAGTCATTCTATTCATTTAAAATTCACACGATATAAGAAAGGAGACAAAAACCTATACTCTTAAATTTTGCTCTGTCTCTCCATAAAATCCTCCTCATGAATTCAAACAGCAAGCAGTTTAGCACTGGAAAGCCGGGTAACGTATCTAAGTGCCATGACTACAACACACCAGCAAGGGGAGTAGTAACACTTTGAGAACTTCTGTCTTCAGCGAAAGTAAACTATACACAAATGGAATAACGTACAGTATATTGATGCCGGGCTGTATAGACAGTGGAAGGGACATTTATTCTACTGAAAGACTGAGAAATTTAAAAAAAAACAAACCAAACCAAAACCCCAGAGTCTTGCAATGCTATTTGTTGTTGAAAAGAAGGTGGAAGCACACATAAACAGTCTCAGATCAGCCCAATAAGCCACCCAGCATAAAACCCAGGGCAGTAAGATAAAACCCTCTCAAATCTGAGACCGTTATTTCTAATATATTTTCTCCTTTTAAACAGCAATGACTACATATTCCTATGGGAAGGAGAGACACTTTCTAGCTTCCTAAGAAAATAACCGTGTGGCACCGCTGGGGCTGGTAGGTAGGAGGGCGGGGGCATTCTCAAGCCTGAATTGCAACCCCTGCTAAGGAAAGTAGAAGGTGAAATTTCCTAAAGCAAGCTTTCACTCCTGGATTTCTTAGTTAGTGGCAGATAACTGGCACTTTCATAGAAAAGTACATTTTATAACTGCTGGTAAACTGATCATTTAAATGCTCATGCCCACAGCACTGAGGCAGACCTGCCCATGCGGTGGTACGAAAGGAAGAGCCGGACATCCCTGAGCTCCCACCACAATGGGAGAAGAAGAGGGAGCACCGAGACTGCCTCTTCGCTGCATCATGCCCACTCTTCCCTTTCAATCCTATGCTGCTACAGGGTATAGATACCGCTGAGCGGTGGCACTGCCCAACACAACTACTGGCCGGCCACTGAGGAGCAGAGGACCTCAGGTCCTGAGGAGGGAAATGCTGCACTAGAGAAGCAAAGCTGAGAAGAAAAGCTGCTGCCTGCACCAGGTTCATCACTGCAGCCAAGGTTCCCACATTCATAGCTTTCTACACCACTGCAGGATTTTTAGAAAGACACAAGAATCCCTCTCCCTCCAGAATGCCGCAACCTTGTAACAACTGCTACCCAAGTAGGTAACCAAGGCATTTAATCAACTTGTAAATACCCAAGTGTGAAGACATCCTAAGTACTAATCATGAAATTACTATGCATGACAAAACTGAGAATAGTGTTTTGCTGTAATTGTGCATAATTTAACTCAAAAAAAGCAAGAGGAGTTATACTTGGATACAGAAGAAAGAGGTCAATTTGATGAGGGGGAAAAAATACTGTCATTTTTACTAGTTTGATAGAGAAATTCTTCACCCAGTGTAAGAATTTTAGGATGTTGCTTCTCCAATGTGATGCCAGGGGGACAAGCCATAAACAAGGGGGCATTTAATAGAAGAACTAGTGTTCCAGAACCACATTTTTAACAAAAGAAATCTACCTCTGGTACGTTAAAGTAGACCTATAAACTGCTGTTTAAACCATTAGAGGCAGAGACCTGTATCCTATAATCCCAGAGTACAGCTGTTACAATAATGCAGTATCAAGTTTTTCTTCCTTCTGATAAGAAGGAATGCAAATATTAAATAAAAAAAACCAGCCCTAGATAGTCTCAGCAATTTCCTAATGGTTTCCTAACATTTCTGAACAATGGTCTCAGTAAATTTCCTAATTTTGAGTTTATAAGTGGATGTTGATGGGGTTAACTCCACGTCTGGCTTGGACAGTTTCCTGTTTTTTCTCTAAGGGAGAAGATGTGGGACACAAGGTGGCATCTGTCTGTGACACGCTGCAACTGAGTCAGGAGAGGCTACATGACCTACTCAGAGCCTTCCAGCACAGGTTTTGGGCTACTCAGACACGGAGTCTCTTCTGGCCCAGGTGCTGTTCAGCTAAGCAAGACTGTGTATGAATTGCTAAGACCAGATGGAGGGATGAAGGGACAGAGGAGTCTGAAGTTCTGCTCACCCCTGTCAGGTCAGGCTGTGTCCTCCTGAACTCTGTTAACAGGGCACCAGCCACAGAGAAGAGTCATGGGCTTCCTCTAGCAACACTCAAATGCAGACTTTGCCCTCCTTTTGTACCCTTGCCTTCATTAGCACCAACCCAAAACACAATTACATCTAATCCCTTTACCTAGCAGAAGGCCAACAGAGAAAAACAAGCTGGTGTCCAACCTTAGGACTTGCGTGCCAGGCAAGGGAGGGAAAACTCAGCATGAAGTGCTCTCCACCAAGAATAGCTTGCCCCACTGCATGGGTCCAAGCAGCCCAACCAATGTTCTCTGACACTATCCTGAGGATATCACTCCTTGGGGTATAAGTTTTGGGCCACAAGCAGAAAGAATGTGAGAAAACTGATGTCCTAATATCAGGATTAAGTGCCTTTTCCAAGTAACCAAGCTCAAAAAGCGTGCAGAGAGCACGGAAGCTATTGTAAGAAAACTGTCTTGATGCTAATGCAAATGGTTCTGTTTTCTTCCAAATAAACTCTGGCACTTAACCTTTCCAAGAAAGTATACTTATTAAATCACAATCAAAATTCCTTTAGATTTATTTTAAATAAGACAAGTAAATTGCATTAGCATAAATGCATCTCCATGTTAAGAGGCAGGCTCCTTGATAGGTAGCTTTCAATACATGCAGACTGCAAAAATATGAGGATGGCTTTAAAGACAAGTTTCCAAACTTGCCTAGATAGCAGCTGGGTTGGTAACTCTTCTAAAAATAGTAAAATGAGTGTATTTTTCCACTGAAGATGTACACCTTTTCAGCTTTTAGAGACTAAAAATGTAATTCATTGTGATGACCTCCAGAAAAATAATCCACTTTGGTTTATTTGGAAAAGCTCATAACATGATATCTTTTCAAGAAACAAGTATGTGTAAATTCAAAATTCTCTATGCAGGCATGATATATACCACAGCTCTGCCTAAGATTTCACCTGCAGCCTATATAGATTTAGTTCATAATCTAAAATAGAACCCATAATATCCATGTAACCACAAAAGGTTTGCTTTTTCCCTGAAAGGATGGGGGTTTTAGACATAGTGGTATGTAATTTTACCTGCACATCAACAGCCCCATCATAGACAATCCACTTCCTTTTGCAAATATTAATTTGGACCCCTCTGGCCATGGGCCTTGCTGGGTCAGTCCAGCAGAGACAAGCTCAGGCAATCCCACACCTCTGGATGGGAAATGCCAAGCATGACTCTAGATCCAAATCTCCTAATCCTTCTGTTTGCCCATTTCTATCTTCCCAATTTTCAGCCTCTGTATCACAAACAGACTTATGGTGACCCAGTTTTCCCTGTGTTATTCTTCTTCTTCCTTATGTAAGTAAGCCTGAAAGCATAATTTAATTTGAAAAAAAAAAAAAAAAAGAAAAAAAGAAAAAGAACAAATACTCAAAGCATAAAAAAAGACAGGACGCTGGACAGAAATGCTCTGGGATGAAGCTATAATATGAAAATGAGCACAGCCATGGTTGGCTTTTCATATTTCCATCATCATAAGAAGACAGACCCCTCTCTTTCTGAGCCTCCTAGCTCTGGAGTTTGCATATACGTGCCTTAGCTTCCTCCTTCCTCTTTAAGGTAGCAGAAAATTTTGTCTAATCTCCTTCTCGTCTGCTAGACAAAAATCCAGATTCAATGTCTTCATTTATTTAAAAGGAAATGTATTATAATCAAGAATGTTCCTAATTATCAGTTACCTTAAGAGCTAAGAAACACTTTTGCTATCCTGGGAAAATATTTGGGGTTTTTCAAAAACTTTTTTGCTCCACATCAGGAAGAAGAGTCTAAGATTACAATGATTTTATAACAAAAAAAGCACTTCTGAATAGCTGAAACTTCCAAATAATTTCAAAACATTTTGTCCTTTTTCTTAGGCTGCGGACTCTGACAAATTCAGAATAACTAAGAAAGGATCCTTTTATTCAGAAGATGTCAAAACAATAATGTCAACACAGTTCTCCAAAGAAATGTTTTAAAATACAAAATTCATTTGAAACTTCCTTTCCCACACACTGTTTCACAGTTGCACTGGATCAGCATTTCTTTCTGAAAAAGAATATTCTGTCAGAAAGATCCCCGACTTGCTCTAGGGCTCTGTGCTTACTTGTATTTTAGCAACAGGAGAATCAAGGCCTGAAAAGATGTTTTCCTACAGTAAGCGCTGTAACCCTCCTCCTTGGGGTCCAGCTGCCTGTGATCCCAGGCCCAAGGCCGGTACGGCACAGCTGTGCTACCTCGGCTCAGATTTCTGAGAAAACTGCTAAGTTGTGAGGCAGGGATGGGAGAAAGCAGGCGGGCTAGAGCCCCGCAAGATAAAAATGGCAAAACTGGAGACAGAGGTATGGCTCTTCAGCTGGGGATGGATGCCGTTATGGGAGTCAAGAGGAAAAACACTGACATGAAAAGGTATAAAGTACTTAACGGCAGTGCAAGAAAAATACAGCATCTTCCCTAATTACCTGAACTAACCAGTATTTATACATAACCAGTTGGATGAGACTTTGAGCAACCAGGTCTAGTGGGAGGTGTCCCTGGCCATGGCAGGGGGGGTGGAACCTGATGATCTTTAAGGTCCCTTCCAACCTAAACCATTCTATGATTCCACGATTTAAAAAGAAAATGCACAAAATAGACAACTAAACTGACGGCAGTGAAAGCTCATTTATAATCTAAAGTATTAGTTCAACTGTATAATTTTAACGCATTTCCCAATGTTAAAGCAGATATTCACTACATATAAACATATAAAACAATATTTAGTATTACCCTCAAATAATCTTTTGGTATCATACTTAATTTTTTTAGTTTCATGCTTCTATGTATCAAGGGTCTAATCTTACCTGATTATTCTCATTTTACTGCATTATTTATCCTATATCCTCATTTCATAGCTTGGAACGAATTATGGTAAATCTGTACATTTAGTGGCTTCCTGATAAAACACATTTTCCAATATTATTTTTAAGCACTTACAATACAGTGTGGCTAGGGGCACTATGTGACAGATGCTATGGCATCACCAAACATTTGAAGATTACTGCATTAATTTTATAAGGAGTGTTATACATACCCACATGGGCTTGTTAGTGATTGTATTACTGCCTAAGTGGTTAGAGGAGATGAATTACTGCAGAAACAAGTGATCAGTGGAGGCTGCGGATACTGATACCAGAAAAAGCAGGTTCTACACCATACCCAGAGTAGCCTACAACAAGGACATGCATTATTTAATAAGTATTAATTAATTCTCCCACCGTGGAAGACAGGTGACCTGCTCTTGACTAAGCATACACGTAGCTTATATATAACATGTTTTTTCTGAATAAACTCTTTTTTGCTTTAGGAAAGCCTACTGGTCACCACATAAACCTGTCATTTTCAACCCTGGTTTAATATAAGGGAAGATGGGGCAGGAGAGGCAAATAAGTTGATTACCACCATGTGATCCAGGTCACAAGACATCTAGATTTAGCTGGGAGAGCACAGTTTGTGGGGCTGAATGGGAGAAGCTGTTTCTGCCAAGGCTCTGCAGCACGTTCCGCAAGGAAGGATATACTTCAAGGATGTCCAGGGAATAATGATGACCAAAAGCAGATCAGGTGAAAGGTGCACACCAGAGCCATGACACTCATCAGGGCTGTGGCCCTACGCTGGGCTTGGCTCTGCACTAACATTAACAATGATTCCATTTGCTCTTGCACTTTTAGTTGAAGACATAGGATTGTTCTTCTGTTGGATGTTCTGACCTCTCATTTAATAGCCAAGACCAAAATGAAAACAGTCAGTTCCTTTAACTTAACACTGAACTGGGAGGATTTTTTCCAAAGCACTTTCAAGAAAACAGGCGGTCCCCATGTATGCCGCAACTCCAGCTGATCACAAATAGCCTCTCTAGCCTTGAAGAGATAAAGAACTAGCGTGTGCATTAACGTATTCTTCAGAAACCATAAATATAGGACTTCATTTGCTGAACAGCATCTTAGAGAACACACTGCAGTACCGAATTTGTAAGAGACAGTAGTCAGTTCCTCCTGAATTTGAAAGGATGCAAGGGTTAGACGTACAACGGGACCACCTCAGTTACACTCTGCCGTTGGTATGACAGCGGATGATAATTGGCTTAATAACCATGAAAAATAAAGCAAAATGTTCATGCAAATTTATTGGATTAGACACCAAGTTGTTTGCATTACAAAGTCATCGAACAACTGCTTCTAATGGTGCCAATGTAAATTATCACAAAACAAATCATTTGTTTCACAACTGAAATTGTAGAAGTGTACGGTACTACCAGATATACTTCGAATACAAAACAGTTGTCACTGTCTGCCAGTCTTTCAAACTAATTATTTAGTTTCCTTGTGGCATTATAGTGATGCATAATCTATATGCAATTCGCATCTTTTACTGTTCTAATTGTATTTTCTTCCTTTTTACTGTTCTAATTGTATTTTCTTCCTTTTTCTAAATTCAAGCTATACACACAACTAAAGCTATATTTTCACATCTGATTAATTTCATAATCATTTGTGTTAAGTCTGCTCCAACTCAACCTAAAAGATGTGGAGGAAAATAGTTTTGTTTTTCTTGTAGCTTAGATTTAGATTTAAGAAGACAAGCAGCAGCAGCAGCGTGAGACACATATAATAGAACTTAATTATATCTCATACAGGCTTAATTACAAGAAGTGGCAGAAAGAACCTGCAACATTTCATTGCTAGAGAAAAGTTATCAACCATGTTTGCCAAACTTTTAGTATAGAAGTGCTATTAATTCCTTACTGCCCGCATACAGGATTCGTATTTGCTATTCAGGCTGATATACGTATCACAACTGCCACAAGAACTGGATAGCAAAATTAGTTTGATAAATTTTGTAATAATAAAGCTATAATTTCCTCAAGATGCTTAGGGAATTGAAAGCCTGCGTTTACAAGTTCAGATTTTTGCAGCAACTGGTTCACCCTTTTTTCTTCTTAAATTCAGGATAAAATATTGCTATTGTCATGTCCTTTGATACCCTTGTTTAATTCTCAGTGCATTGACAAGATATTCTATATGCTGACCTAAGTAAGACAGTCATTTCAGAACTAGTTGAAATATACTATTTCATCCACAGAGGCAGCTTTAAGCAAGGTGGTTTCTGGGCACGGAAACTAAGGAGAAATAGAAAAAAATTTCCACAGTATCCCATACAACAATTTGAAGAAAATTCATTGCCAACTTCAATTTTCCATTATTTCATGACACACTAATTGCAGCTGTACACATGTATTTAGGTGCAAGTGATAACCTTTCATTACAACCCAAGAGGGACAGATTTAGGTAAAAAAGCTAGTACTGTGTTGATGATTGTATCATTGACAGATTCACACAGGCTTTTATCTAGACCACTTCTAACACACCATTATGCGTTCACCTTAGGTTATGCATTATGTGATTTATAAGGGAATTATTAGGTATTGCCTAATAATATTTTCAAGATACAGACAAGTTCCAGAAAAATTGAAATAATTATTTCAACACTTGTTGGCAATCTGTCAAAAAAAAAAAAAAAAAAAAAGGTTTTCCAGCAGTGCTGATTTTAACAAGAAAAGCACTTTTCACTCAAAAATAACATGACAAAAGAATTCAGAGCAGGCCTAATCCATTCCTGCCTGCTTTGATGGTATTTAGTATGGGATCATTTTGTAGACATGCTGCTGTATTATTGTTGTTAATATCTTTCGGCAACAGCACTCCAAAACTGGTTATTCAGCCTAAGCTATTTCCTGGTCATTCTTCATAACACAGCTGAACACTTTTGCTGTGCTGCAGAGAGCGTGTAGAAAATGCTAACTACGTGCTGACGTTTTCCCTTTCGTTCCACGTCTTCAGGAAAGGAGGGGTAGGCACCAGGGAAAGACCACTAAATATCTGGCCCTGCTATATAGGGTGTCACACCTCGTAGCATGAGAGCTGAGTTGGAGGACAGGACCATCTGAGGGGTGAGAGCTGGGGTGGGGGTAGCACTTGCTATATAGGACACTGGCAGTCAGTTATCTGGGGGTTAAGACCTGCAGACAAAGACTACAAAGAGACAGAAGTTATTCACACCATCTTCCTTCATTCAGCACATTTTATTGCCTTTTTCCAGTGCAGCATGGGATGTCTCAAGCAGCAAAGCTTTAGGTAACTTTCTTGAGGAAGCTGTTCAATAACTTGCAATGTATCTCTGACAGAAAACTATACTCCCTTAAATTTAAGGATTCCTGGAACCCAGCTGAACACTGCTGCTACTCCTCAGTCACCCAATTCTTTAATCCACTATTCATTACACCTTTCTACAGCTATCAGCATTAATAGCAAGTTCAGTCCCTCCTCTTGAAGGAAACAAACAAAAGTGTTCTTTAGCTTCCTAACTTCCTTCCTTCCTTTAGCTTCTAAGGTCTGAGCATTTCTAATAAATACTTGATTTTGTCTTATGTCCAGGGCTAATCCCAGTAGGTTCCAATACTTTACTTATCTGCCTCACTGGCATTTTTGACAAGGGGAGAAATCAACAGCATACTGAAAAGATGCTGTAATGACGATGTTAAAGAATAAAAACT
This sequence comes from Burhinus bistriatus, assembly GCA_013397275.1. NCBI lineage: Eukaryota > Metazoa > Chordata > Aves > Charadriiformes > Burhinidae > Burhinus > Burhinus bistriatus. The sequence goes on along the minus strand of VYXH01000541.1, from coordinate 66,257 downwards.
TGAGCTTAAATCCTGACTCCTGCAGAGCCTCATTAGTACAATTCACCCTGTCTCAATTCATCACCATTCACCACTGCTCATTATTTACAGTCCTTCAACTCATCTACAGTCTGTAGGACCATGTTTCTATTCAAGCCAACATGTATTAGTTATTCCTGTATGCTTTGGTGAGATGGTATCAAAAGGTTTACTAAAATGCACATATTATATCACTTGCCTTTCATCTGCTTATTTTGTAATCTTATCAAAAAGGTAAAAAACAATCTGGCTAGATTTATCCTTTCTAAGCCTATTTGTCTTATTGCTTATGGTTCCATTATTAAAGCTGAGGAAAATAATCTTCTTTACTCCACCTCTCAATGCATTTATCATTTGCCTGCTTTTTATGGTTCCAATTTCACTAGCTCTTCCAGTTAGAGTCACAAAACACTCTCAAAAAAAAAAAAAAAAAAAGCATCTGCACAATGAGGAAAAGTTTTGTGAAAAAAACCCCAAAAAAAGACCCCAAGGTACAGAAATTTTTGTTCAAAAATCTGCGTCCCCCNAAAAAAAAAAAAAAAAGCATCTGCACAATGAGGATAAGGTTTGTGCAAAGAAGCCCAGAAACAGAACCCAAGGTATAGCAAATTTTGTTCCAAAATCTGCGTCCTCCGCCCTTAATAAACTGCATGAGCTAAAACTCAGTTCTGCAGCAAGGAGCACAAATCAACCAGCCAGAGCACTTCAGCACTCCCTCAGCTTTAACCACATGAAAAGTCCCTCTTGCCTTCAGGGTCTACTCAAGTGTCACACGCTAAGCACAAGCTTTGCAGAAGGAAAAAATCAACTACAGTAAATCATAAGCCTTATTTATTAGCTCTGCAGCCCTACCTCCTGCAGATGGAGGAAGCCAGAATACAAAGCATGGACGTTGGTGCCGCCGAGGAGCTCTGACGTCCACATCTGGCTCTGCACAAGCCAGTTCTTCTTGTGCATTTGTCTGTTACACTTCTTGAACAGTATTCATTCATATGGCTCATTCTCTATTATTTGGTGTTCTTGAGCTTTGTTTTTGCCATTCCCTGGGAGGACAGGGATGACCTCCCCATTATACTCTCCCCTTGCTACTAAGTTGACATGCACACAATCCCCCTCTGCACCTGCATGGTTTGAGATGTTATCCTGTACACTGCAGACCAAGTAGAGGTTCTTCAGTCACCAAAAAAAACATCAGAAGTAAAGGAATTGGGGGCCTCCATTTTAAATAGCCATGTCAACTTTGTCCACAGAACCTTTACTCAATCAGACAGGGTTGATAGTTAAGAACTGTATTTTTTACATGTCATTTTGCAAGTCCCATTAGACACTGAGACTTACTGAGTACACCTATAACATTTTTTCTTAAGTATATTTTCCTTGAGCCAAAATAAGTCTTCTCAAGAAAAAAAAACAAGCCACCTCCAAAAAAAACCCAAACCACCAACCCTGCTAAAACCCCCAAACCCAGCCCAATAGTGCAGGACAACACCAACCCACCACTACCACACTACAGTAATATGATGCCACTTCTCAAATGGCCAAGGAAAAAAAAAATCAATAAAATAAATCAATTTTTATAAGCTGAAAGGGTAACAACATCTGCTAATTCAATTTTGCATGAAAAAATAGCTTCTCTTCTTGGCAGTGGAAGGATGATGTTCTCATAGGCCAGTTAGAGAATCTCTGACCAAGAGCTGGATTTTCTGCTACAAGAGCAAATGATCGGAAGCATTCAGCAAAAGAAATGTGTGAACACAACTGGGGAGCAAGTAGGAGAAGATAACTGAAGAGATGAAGTCAAAAGAGATGTGACTCAATATTAAGACATTAAAAAACCCATGATATTAAAAAATAATCATGATAGAGACTGATCTAGAAGAAAATACACCCAAATAAAAGGGAATACAGTGCAGGAACAGTCGAAATCAGGGAATACTAAAGCAAATGCTGATGAACAAGCACTAACAAAAGAGGAACAGCACTGTTCAGCCTGAATTGGATGCAGAAGCAATTTGAACCATTGTATTTACTTTCCCTCTCTTTTTTCTTGCCTTTTTTTCCCCCGTTTTTCTTTTATTAAATAAACCACTTCTGCTTACTCCAAGGAAAAAGAAACAAGCGTTCAACATTTCAGAGAACTGTGAAACTGAAAATTCTGCAAGGCCATCCAGGAACACTGTGGGTATGTTGAACAGGATCCAGTGAACAAAATGGATTTGCTCAATGTCATTGTCAATGTCATTGACCTCCACAAGAATGAAAATATTAACGATTGCATCACAAGTGTTACACCATCAAATAGATCCAGTGGACCCTTGAACAGATATTAAAGAGATGAGCAGCTCTAATTCTGTCTCCTGCTACTAAAGACACACGGAGTGTGGGGTCACGCTAACCTGTAACAAGCAATTTAGGAAGTGGATCTCCTGGCTGGTGCAATACCTTCTCAACAGCATAGGGATCTTGAGGGCATTTTGCAATACAGCAGTTGCCAATTGAAACACAGGGACACCTGTTTCACTGATGGAAGTACAGAGCACTTCAGTGCTAGTCGGAGGGACAAATGCTAACGCGTTTTGGCAGCTGAGGTAGAGGGCAGAGAGGTGCAAAGCACACACATGCACACACTCTGAGAATGTAAAAAATCCCGCTTATAATTCCCTCTACATTTCTCAGCCAAACAAGTCTCCTCACCCTTTTCAGTTCTGTAAGAAAAAAGACCCACAGCTATGATTCACACAAAAAGGCAGAAAGGATGCAGCTTCACACGCTTACCACTTTGCCTCAAAATTCAGGTAAGATTTACGGTACTTTCAAAAAGAGGTTCCTATGAGGTGTCTCAGTGGAGTTACAAAAAAGACAAATATTCCAGGTTGCACATGACTTCTGAAAATTTAGACTAGGTCATGTGTAATAAACATGTAATTACTCTTTCATTAGTAATTACTCAGGAGGCATAGAACTTACAGTCTATTTCATTGACTATGATATCATCCACCTATTCAAATGCAATGAGTTGTGGAGAACTGCACACAAACATTTTCATATCTGGCTTCAGTCAACGTGAAGCTATGAGTATTTTTTTTTAAACATTAGTAATTTTTAATTTCAGAACTGTTCTGCTTCTTTAGATGTACTATATTTCAGAGCTGCATTATACAACAAAATCTTATGTGTTTGCAAAATCGTAGTGCACAGCTGTTTTGTTACTTATAATCCATCTTAAAATTGACTGGCTGGAAAATGAAGTTTGCCTGAAAACAATCACTTCTGATCTCATTTAAGTTTACAGAACCCTCTGTGAAAGTATCTCTTCTTTGAGCTGAAAATGTGATTCACCAGCAAAATAAATGCTACCCTGAAACTGCAGTCCAGAAAAAAGGGAGATTTCAGTTTCATTGTTTTCTTGTTTGGTGGTTTCAACCAAAAACCTACAAATGTATTTAAGGGCAGAAGACCCAAGCAAACACAGCTGACTCAAACTGGAATGTCAGTAAATCTGAGAAACAGCTGCAAAAATATCTTGCACTGACTAGAAGCTGTAATTCTCAGAAAATAAATAATTACCTGAGATACAAGTCAAACTAGTTTTGTGAACAGTCTTTGCTGAATGCTGTTTTAAAGCAGTAAAAACGTCAAAAGTTGTTTGCATAACTAGTTAGTTAGGACAGGTTACAAGCAGAGATTTAAAGATATTTCATTCAACAGAACTAGAGAAATAAGGGCACCATCTTATCTCAGGTAAATTAGCAGCACAACTTACAGTAATTTCAAAAAGGGGAGTCTCACAGCGAGGATGGTTATTTGTTTCCTAACCAGGAATTCTTCTCTCTACTAATACTAGAGAGACACGTTAGAGAAATCCCTCAAAAATGATGGGTTTGGTGCTTGTTTAAACAAAGAAGGAAAAACTAAAGACAGGCCTTTATGTCCGTGTCATCACCGTGTGGTCAACCCACGTCCTTACATACAATATGCTGAATACCAGGCAACAAAATTAATGCCTGCCAGGCCACAGGTAGCTGTAGGTGACTGATAAAAAGGATCAATGGTTTCCACTTCCATATTCAAGAAGGCACAAGGAGTAATACTAGGCAGCATTTAAGAGTGTTACACCCCATCATTTAGTCCTGTGATGTAAATTGATAGTTACCAACCACAAGCCTGATGGTGACAAACCGAAGGCAAACAGATCTACTCTTCCACGAGGGTCCTGCCAGGCCTCCTGGTGCCCACTCCAGCTGTGATGGCTGAGGAGCTGCAGAGCCACTAAGTGACACGGTAAGGGGGTAAGAGGAGATGTGGCAGGCGGTACAGGGGAGGGTACCACTGCTGGTCTCAGCCAAGTGCCAAGTGGATGCAGGTGACTAAAAGGTGAGAGAGGGAACATCAGTTAACCAAGGAAGGAGTACAAGGGAAGGCCAGTTTTTTGGGGGGAGAAATGTTACAGAAGGAGTTTTCCAGCAGAGAAAATTATTGGCTCTAACAGAAGCCAAATACCGGGGCCCCACATGTTGCAGGAGGGCATTTCAGCTAATGAGGGGCAACCCTTGGAGGTATGAGGCACAGATCCCCCACTACACCCTTAAAATGCCATAACATCTTTGCACAACAACTGAGGATGGCAGCTGTTACAGAAAAAAGCAGCAACTTCCCTTTGAAAAGAGTCATGACTTAAACAGACCTACTTGCTAATTCAGAATAACAACCATACTTTGACAGTAGGCTACCAAATATGAGCAAAAAGGGAAATTTCCTGTTAAATGCAGGAAATCTTCCCTCTTTGTTTCAGCAACAAAACCTGGAATCCCACCAGGCGCTAAAGAATTAAACTGTGTAAAGGAAAAATAAGCGAAGACTGAAATGATTGCTGGTGGATGCTAACCCACGAAAAAGCATCAAGACAGTTACAAGGCGCACAATCAACAGCTAACCTTTCACAGCATTTCCCCTACAACTTCTGTAATACACTGAAAAGTTCCCTTTGTTATTGAGCAGCAAATACAAATATATACTATCCGATGAACTGGAAAAAACATCTCTACTGATTTCACGCAGAAGATAGTGCACAACCGGTATAATTAAGTAATTCGAAAATAGGAAAAAGCAGGTTCTGCAGGTTTTGAAGTGCAGGACAGAAATCTGTGCTTCTGCATTGTAACAGGTTATTTCTTCTCTAAAGGCAAATGTTTATGATTTTATGCCAGTCCATGGGATTGTCTCAAGATAACTAGATCTTCTGCATTCAGCACACAAATACATTACTCCATTTTATTCCTATACAAACAGCAATTTCCCACTATTACAAAATGGACATACAATGAATGCCATATTCACCCTACTCCCACAATGCCTTTTCTTTATACAGAATGAATACAAAATGGGAAAGAATTAAGCTTGTGTGGCCAACTCATGTTCTAACACCTTTTGAGTATTTGAAAAGTAAATACCTCCAATCTTTTATAAATATATAACATTTGAATATATATAGATAAAATTCAGATTCCTTTTATTTTTTTTATATATATATACACACACACAAAGTTTTAAGGAAAAGCTAAATAATGCAGTGTCATTTGAGACAGAATGTCCATAGCAACTTCCCCTTCTTTTCTCTGCTAGAAAACTTTAATTATAAACTTAATGGCATATCCAATGTTTTGTAAATTTTTTAAGTATAGCACTCAGTACAAAAGTCCATTTCAGGCCTAAAACCTCTGGTATGCTACTATAAAGCCATTAACTGTATATTAAATTATACTACATTTCATTTATACCACATTTCATTTTAGCTGTGATGGCCCAGTAATTACTACTGATTGTTTCTGATCTCTCACATATGAAAAAGCATGGCTGGCAAATTAGTGATGTTAACCAATAATAAGAAGCAAGGGCATTTATACTTTCTCTTAGTACAACATTTAATTGTTATTAAAAAAATCCATTATGCTCTGTGTTTTACTCCGCAAGGCAGATCGAACCCATTAAATATATCTTTTATTTTCTCTTCCTTTTTTAACAAAGATCACAAGATATTACCATATTACCTTTTCTCTCTCACTGCACTGCCAGGCTCTGGCCAACCAATTCTGAATTTGCTTTCACTTTCAGACATTTATCTGCATACAGTTAGGTGAAAGGTATTATTAATCATATCCTGTTGCTAGGCTACCTGGAGATGTTCATTTAAGCTTAATGTTTCTCTTTGTTAAAAAGTGCCATGAGGAACACACAGATTTGAGACAAGAAAACTACCTTGCAGAAGCTGCTTAAAAAAAAAAAATAAATCAAGACTCTCATAACAGAATATGCATTAACAAGAAAAATAATTTTAAAAAACCCAGCATAGTCTACAGTTTGTATAGTACAGCTTCATTTGGAATGTGGACCTTTTGGATAACTGAGATGCACAACAAGAATTAAAACTGAGGTGCAATGTTCAGCCTCATGGCTGCTGGAAGAGCTTTAAAGACACTACAATGTCTTTATTACAAATAATTCAGCAATGAGAGCATTATCTAATATTCAGTGAAATGAACAGAAACATGTTTACAACATATAATTTGAAGAAAAAAACCACATATGCCTAAGTAAATTAGTGTACTGTTTATAAGTTTATTAGTATAAGCTTATGTGAAGATTTACACCTCTGCATATAAATTCATATTCATTCTACGCCTTTACAACATCGTGACACAAGATACTAATTTCACAAACATATTTCATCAAGTAAAACAACTTGATGAAATGCCACCACCAGTCCACCTTCACCCACTGAGGGGTACCACGTAAACGTAGCCGCTCATTCCTGCAGACATCCTACTCAGGGATCTGCCACATCCAGGAAGAGTTACCAATAACTTGACATGGGTTTAAGTTACGTATTACAAAGTTCTGTGTAACAAAAGAGGTTACACAGGAGTTGGATGTGACTTAAATGGCTCTTTTTACCTAGTGAGTAGCAGTTGTTCAGCTGAACTGGAAAACATGAAGCAAAATCCTCGCACAGACAAGGCCACGCATATTTTACTCCAAGATAGCAGGATAAGGTTCTCTGACTCTCAGGTTTAATACAACCAGCTCTCTCATTTAAAAATCTGCAAAACACCTTGTCTATGTTACAACTTAAATCACATTAGTGAACAGAAGCAAGACAGGCCACATTGTTTCCCTTCCACTCTGCCCCAGCTTGTCTATGCAGAATTAAAGGCCAATTAACTTACACTGTGAAGGTGGTGTACACAGTTGAAATACACCACTCTTGCCTCAGAGGACTAGCTAAAAAATAGGACCTCCTTGAATGACTTTCTAAGAATTTTAGAGTACTGACACCCATTGTAATTCAAGTGGATGAGAATAAATCCTACCTGTGTGGGATCTTTTGCCATCATGGAAGACAGAAAGCATCAGCTTTGAGAGTATAAATATCTCGTAAATATGCCCATCTGGAAATTTGGGTTGTAGTCCTTAAAAACATATAAGCAGCAGCACCCTCTCAACACAGTGGGCACTCATAACATTCCCAATTCATCCATTTTGCTGAAATGCAAAAATTCTGAATGCTAGCATAGACTGGTAAACCTTCTGTTTCTGGGGAAAGTAAGCCTTTTTCTGAAGTTTTGCCTGGAAAGCGAACACAGCTCTTTGACAAAATGAGAATCAGCAGTGCTACAGAGTTTTCAAGAGAGATTCCTCGCTTGGATACTGGTTATCACAGGAAACACATATGGGTGCAGACAGTACCATCAACACCCTTTACACAATTAAGAAACCAAAAATGACCTTCAGACACTAGTAGTGACACTGGATTCTTTTTTGAACTCCTGCTACCAAACGCTTTGGTGCCTTCCAAATAACAACTGCAAACAGTTCTCTTCCTGATTCTTCATGTGAAAAATGGATGTAAAATACTTCTGGAAGACACTACTGCAGTGCATTCATGTCTCGACAAAAAACAGTACAAAAACATCTGTAGTATGGAAGAGTAAGTGATTTTTCAGAATTTCCTTTTTTAAGGAAATTATTTCCAATTAACTTTTTTTTCTGCCCTAACGTTACAGGCGTAGAGAAGTTTGCATTCAGCATTTTCAGAAGTACTAAGCACTGGATTCTTAAGTGCCTAAGTAGAGGTCTTTTTAAAAGTTGGGTTTATGTCAGCTGGGTTTTGAAGTGTCCACTGGTTAGTTTAAAAGGAGTTTGTTTCAATCAATATTCAATTCTATTTATTCTTCATGGGAAAAGACAAGAAAGTGTTGCTGTGCAAAATGAACCTAAAAGCCTGCAGGCATGCGTCCGGCACCAATTCTGGTCTAAGATTCCTATTTCCTGTTTTGCTTCGAGAAGGCTGAGATGAAGCCAAACAGGCAATGCTGAGGACTAAGCTAGTGCTGGTGATGTCATCATAAGAATTTTGATTGTTTGATCAAGGACAAATTACTTCATGCCTTTAAGAGCAGCAAATGTGAGGACGAAAGTCAGCTGAGAACTTGTCACAATAGAAGCATTCTCCCACTTGTGTTTGGAGAGGTCCAAAACATGACTAGCTGCTCTTGCAGAATAAGCACAACCATAGTGAACAAAGCTAGGAAGAGAATGTCTTGGACATGACAGCATAAGCTCTTTAGTCTAAGGGGAAGAGAGCTTTAGAAACTTCGGCCAGTTTACAGACATCCAAATTGAGCATCAAAAGCATGAGGCCGATGTCTTGTTCACAGTACCTCATCTGTTATCTCAGGCTATGTTCAGTGCCTAATGTTAGAGAGGTATTCACATTGTTCCATGGTCAAGTTCTCAGATGCAAATAGCGTGAAAAACACAGAAACAGGCAATACTTTTTATTTTGGATACTGACATTCAAAAACGTTGACTGAAAACATGCAACATCTGCACAAAACTAAGACTCTGCCTGACACAAATTATGAGGAACTGCTTCTCTTCCACACTGCAGAAGTGGCCAGAACCCATGTCAGTTTAGGGAAGGAGACAAATGATGTCCTGTTAAACTTTTTTTAGGAAAAGATGAAGAGGATGCAATATAGGCCTGTTAACTTATAACATGTTGGCTATCTTGAACAGGGGAAAAAATTCTAGCAGCTCAAAAATCCTTCTGCTTGGTATATGCATTGCTGGAGCAACAATTTCAGAAGACTGAAAGTTTACGCTAAAGTTGAATCATGCCTACCACATAGTTATGGAAGTAGGGTAAGTCATGAGCCCTGAATTATTTTATGCTGCAGCAAGACTGCTACTTACACGCACATTACCTAGCTTGAAGCTAGCCCAAGGTGTCTCCAACACAGTGAAGTCGCTATTTATGGGTGCAATTTAGAGCAGAGAGTAGTTGCCAAGTACCTAGTTCCAAACAACCTGGTTGTTGCTTTGCACCCTTCGTATGTATTTAAGTAAGTTTTGCAGCCTGAAGTAACACGAATGTATACAAATCATATTAGTGACTTGCCCCATATAAAAACTATTTTACATACAAATATATAAAGGTATCACTAGCTAAATTAAAAAAAAAAAAAGGTAGATTTGGTTTTAAGAGTGGAACATGCCAACCTCAAAACGCTTTATTGATCAAACACTTTTATATACAACATTGCTGACGTTGTACTAAAAGCCATATTGATGAAGACCTGTACCTCTGTCACTGGTTTTTATGGTAAGCGTATCAGATATCTATTTCATGAACAAAGATCTATTCAGTTTAAAATCTTGCAAATAAATTGTTCTGCCACTAAGGCATTTTTTTTTTTTTAAATTCATTCAAGGAAGAAGAGGTTCAGCTTCATTTAAAAGATCAAGCATTTCTTTAGAGAAAAAAACACCTAGAACAAATGTGGCACTGCTTTAAGCTTACAGGACTACGCTTTCTGGTTTGGTAGTTCTGCTTGAATAATGCTTTGCAGCAGTATTAACTCCACATTGCTACCCAAGTTATTTTTCCCTTGTACTTCAGACTTCAGGTGGGTGGGAGAGAAGGAAAAAAAACCCAACCAAACAACAAAATATCCTTTCTTGATATGAGATAAGATTAGATAAAAGCCTTCATTTTTAACATCACAGTCAGTTTTAATACAGAAAAAGTATACCAAAACATCCTACTCATAAGAGTTAAAAAGGATAGCTGTGTGTGTATAACCTAGTTTTAGTTTTGAAGTTGGCAACAAATACATTCTGGTAATTACCTCACAAGAACGAAAAAAAAAAATTAAAAATAAAAACAAAAATTTAAAAATCTTGCTGTGCCTGATGGTCTGATAACCACAGCTCATCATCTGAAACATACCTCTCCACATGTCCTAATGCCTCAATCAAAAGCATAAATAAAGACTATGCACGGCAAAAGCAGCATTAAGCTTCCAGGGCAAGAAAGTAATGATAGAGTAATGTACTAACATTGTCTGACATTATGCGGGAAAAAGAAAAAAAGCAGCTTTCATGAGACTACCACTAAGAAATATGAGAACTAAGATACTATCCCATATCTGGTCTGGTAGCATGTAACAGGAACAAGTATTGCATGCTTCTGTACAGTACAGGGAAATCCTTACAGTATAGATAACAAATATACTGTTTAATTTCACACTCTATTCCTGAGTTTCCACTCCCACTTTGTCTTTAGAGAAAACTACTTGTTAGCTTACCCCTCTTTTTTGGCCTGTCCTTCTTTCCCTGAATTGCCTCATCCATCGATCCCACCAGATTGTACTGCATAGGTCAGCTGAGCTTTAAAAAGCCAAAGAACAATTCGATCTTCTTCCCAGTACAGTGGGCAACTATCCCGGATCCAGGCCAAAACTTTGTAAAGTTTTACAATGCTAAGTTAGTGGCTGCTCTCCCACACTTCAGTAGCACTGTGCTTAATGGGTGGGAAGAGCTAAACATGGCTTTTAGTGGAAAGGATTTACTGGTTTGGAGAAAGAAGCCCTAAGATTTTGCATGCAGATTTTTATCTTGTCCACTAAATTTAGGTTTCCTGCTACCATACTCTCCTACAACTGTTGGTAGCTGTCTCAGCAATAAGACATTAGGATGGCAAAGACAGAGATGACATGAGCACTTCAAAGAGTAGGTACAGTGATATCCAAATTGTTTTCCCAAGAAGCACCAGTTTCCCAAAAGGCAGCAGTGTCAAAGGAGCAAGGGATCGGAATAGGGAAAAGGCCTGGATCCTGTTCTGTTTAATAGCTGCTCTAAGTGCTCAAAAAAAATAAAAACCAATTGTCATCTGTCCCTTCTATTATTTGTATGACAACAGTTGGAACTGCGGCAATATTTTAAATAGGTAGCATCTTGTTGTAAGGAACCCTAACTAAAGCACGCAGGGCAAATTCAGTAAAGGACACATTGGCTGCAGCCTCAGCATCCCCAAATACAATAGAAAGCAAGCAGTGGATAGTTTCCTCCCCAGCCAGAAGATAACTTCCTCTCACCCCGCAGTCCCCGACATGGGGACCACACCAGTGAAGCATTGCTGTAGGCAGTGTTGCATGGAGTCTTCTGTAGCCCGTGAACATCACAGTAACTTGTACAGCCCTCCAGAACTGCTCAATTTATGGCCAGCAGCTCCTCAGAAAAGTATCCCTCAATCAGATGTCTGTGAGAGTGATTTAAAGCTAACTGAAATTACTTTCTCTCCTAATGAGCAGCTAGTTGTTCAAGAATCCAAACACACCACACCTATTATTTCACCTAATGAGAAGACTCACTAATGTGACCCATGAGTAATCCCCCTACTGCTGGTATTTTGAATGACCAGACTTGACTTGAACGTCTACAGACTCATCTATGTGGCATGAACCTCCTTACACTACCATGCTGAGCATGCAGGGCAGGTTTAGCGCTCACTTCTACAATTTAATGTCCTACTTTCAAGTAATCAATTTTGTAGTAACACTAGTGCACTGAGGTTCTCCACATAAGCAATGATGCCTTATTTTCATTACACACTTCTCATCTTACAACTTTGTGCTAGTTTTGGCTGGGACACAGTTAATTTTCTTCACAGTAGCTGGTGTGGTACTGTGCTGAAAGCCGTGTTGATAATACAGAGATGTTCTTGTTATTGCTGAGCAGCGCTTACAAAGTCAAGGCCTTTTCTGCTCCTCACACCACCCCACCAGCAAGTAGGCTGGGGGGGCATAAGAAGTTAGGAGGGGACACAGCCAGGACAGCTGACCCCAACTGACCAGAGGGATATTCCATGCTATATGACATCATGCTCAGTATATAAAGCTGAGGGAAGAAGGAAGGGGGGAAGATGTTCAGAGTTACAGCATTTGTCTTCCCAAGTAACCGTCATGCATGATGGAGCCCTGCTTTCCTAGAGAGAGCTGAACACCTACCTGCCAATGGGAAGCAGTGAATGAATTCCGTTTTGCTTTGCTTGCGAGCGTGGCTTTTGCTTTACCTATTAAACTGTCTTTATCTCAACCCATGAGTTTTCTCACTTTTACTCTTCCAATTCTCTCCTCCATCCCAACTGGGGGAAAATGAGCGAGCAGTTGTGTGGTGCTTAGTTGCCAGCTGGGGTTAAACCATGACAAATTTATATTCCACTTTTTGCTGACTTGCCCTTTTCTAAGGGCCAAGAACAGCTTTTGTTTCACAGACATCACCAAGACATCTTTCTGACTTCGTTGCTCTTTATACTCCTCATTCAATCAATCAAACAAAAGCTACTTCCTGTAACAATGCATTCAGTGAAGTCCTTTCTTTGTGTGTAGGCTTTCGCTAAAAGATTTTCATTTCTCCTATAATACACTTCAGGTCTATTCCCTTCACTGTTTCCTCAGATATACCAAAGAGCGGCAACGTCTCCTGTCTTGCTAGCTCTGTGCACGCAGCTCAACGTCTCAAAGAGTTCCAGGTTCCTGCAACAGGAGTAAGATTTCAGCTAACACCACCAGTGTATTTTCCAGAGTTACAGTCTATACCTGTCTTACAGCAACATCCAGATGTCTTGGCGTGCTCCAAGTTTGAGAAGTGGTTCTTTCTTTCTACCTTAATTGAAAATGAGTTCTCTCAAATATATTTGTCCTTCCCAACCTTTGTTATCTTCATCCCTCATAAAATATACCCCCTCATCTGGAAAACTCATTCCACTTGAATTCCACTCTGGTTCCACCTGACAGCATCCCTCCGTACTTTCTGTCCAAACAACCCCTGTTCCACTGGTTCCAGAGATCTGGCCTCGAGATATTGCATTTGAGCTCTGATGGCCATGTACCATTCATGTATTCATACCAGAATAATTGCAGTCTGAATTGATGATTATAATTTAAGCCACAAATATTTGTTATAAAGAGGCAGAGGACTGTAACAGATCTCTTCCGCATAGTAAAATAAATGCAAAAAGATTTTTATCTCTGGAGTACTCTATAAGCATAAAAGTTTTAGGACATGCTTTGAAACACGCTTTCAATTCAGTTTTCGTTAACTGCAAAACATGAAGGTCATGGTATGGACTATACATCTTCAAAATGTTTATTAAAGTTGCACCGATCACTAACTTAGTCATATCTGCAGTGCTATTTTTCTCCCGCTACCTTCCTTCTCTTCATAGATTTTCAGATTCACAACACTTTTTTCAGTATTCCTCTGTAGCAATTCTGTGACAACACAGAAAGGGCAAAGGGTTTCAATTTTTCGAGGAAGTATTGGGCTGTCCAACTATCAGTGCACCTATAAAGTGAAAAACATCAAAATAGGACTCAATCTGATTAAAAGTACCTTTTTAAGCACATTTCAAGAATCAACATCTACATTGTTAATACGTGCCTTAAGGTAATGTTTGAAACTCTGCTGAAAAATGTGCCAGTTGTAGGTAGATGTTATTATCACCGGCCGGTGGTGCCCAGTGATAGGACAAGAGGTAATGGGCACAAACTTGAACATAGGAAGTTCCATCGAGACATGAGGAGGAACTTCTTTCCTTTGAGGGTGGCAGAGCACTGGAACAGGCTGCCCAGAGAGGGGGTGGAGTCTCCGACTCTGGAGAAATTCAAAACCCGCCTGGACACCATCCTGTGCAACCTGCTGTAGGTGTCCCTGCTCTGGCAGGGGGGTTGGACTAGATGATCTGCAGAGGTCCCTTCCAACCCCTGTGATTCTGTGATTATCAAACAGCTATAACGTCCTGCAGTTTCCTCCAAGCCAAGAGTTTTTATTGCTGCTATAGAGAAAACCCAAAGATCTAGAAGAACAAACGACTGAGAAATAAAGCAAAAGTACATTCTACTTCTAATTAAGGTCTGTGTATGTAAATCCTTGGTATCATTTCAGGCTCTGTAACTTAACGTAAAATTATCCTGATAATGGTTTGTAGGTACAGATTTCTCTGGAACTTCAGTGCCTGTGGATAGTGGGCATTAAAATCCATAGTTTCAGCTAGCAAGAAACGAAAAGCCTTGAAGACTTTCCACCTTACATCACCAAGCTACCCAGATACGGAACTAGCATCCAAAACAATAAATAATAGGAAATCAGCTTTAGAGGTCAAACACCATTTATTTTTAATTTAAGGACAGAATTAGTTGTCCTGTTTAAACAAAATTGCTGTTGCAACAAATAAGGTCTTTGGACAGCACAAAAGGATACATAGAAATAGCCACACTTTGTATTTTTGACCACTAGTTTTCCCCCCACTCCGATTATTGGTATAACTGGACTCCTTTTTCACTTTAGCTTATATTGTAAATATTTTCTTTTAAAGTGTTTTTGGTACAAAAGAACATCCTAGCAATACAACATTTATATAAAAGGAGGAGGTAGTTTGAGGCTCTTGGGCGCAGATAAGCAAAGGAATTTAAGGCACTTAAGCTAACTTACTCCTCTTTATTTGTTGGTGCCTATTGGTTCTGAATATTTTTCTTCTACTTTAGTATACCTTATTATATATAGCTGTTGGAATTAAAATTATAAGAAAAAAACATTCTGCCCGAGGGACTGAAAGAGAAATGGGAAAACAAAAAGAAACAGTGAACCCATCAAGCTCAGATAACAAGAACACTCAAGGAATTATGGTTGATAGCTTGGATATCATACAGAAAATGTAACAACTTTGTCTTGATAATGAGAAGCACCTGTAGCCATGACCAGTTGAGGTGTTGAACACCACAAATTGTCATCTCTACCACTGCAGGGTGCATTTTCCACCATCTTTGCTCAGGTCTTTGCCCCTTTGGAACAATCCTTCATTAAAGTTACCAGTTTACAGCTCAAGTGTGTAGAAAACATGAACAAATCCATACATTTTTCTGTATTAGGCTCAAAAAGGCCATCAAAAATACACATATTTTGCTTTTGATAATGAAAGGAAACAAAAAGGTAAATAGAACATGGTAAAAACTTACTATATGCATAAGTATTGTGACTCTATTCGGATTTAATCTATCTGATGCAAAATGTTTAAATATTAACATTACCCCACAAAAATGTAAACATACAATACAGATCTATGACATGTACAGAAGAATATTTTAGGCTTATGAAAGAACTCTTGGTTAGACCACTGTGATCAACATTAATACCTTTAATGTAAACAGCACTGAAACATCCTCTACCACCACTCCTTTGGAAGGAGTGGATGCTGAAATACAAGACTAACTTTTGTATGTGTTTCTAATTTAAATGGTTAGTGAACTATAAGTCGTATTTTTCCCCTTCTTTTGGTCCTTAAATGTGTGAATACTCAAGTTATACACCACTGCCTTACACACTGACATAATATTTATTGAAAGTCTAATTATGAAGTTATTAGATTGTGTTTTAATTTAATGTTTTATTTATTATTTAATGTTTTAATTAAATATTTAATATAATTTAATCTTTTAAACCAAGTGATGCACAATGTTGAGGTTTGGTTGTTTGGTTTTTTTGGTTTTTTTTTTTTTTTTTTT